>CABHPP010000817.1:4864-47749 GCA_902168425.1 Peromyscus attwateri | reverse complement strand
TGTGTCTACTTGGCTACTAAGCCGTGGCCAGGTATTTGGTCAAATATCGCCTGGATATTTCTGTGGTGGTGTTTTTAGGTGAGGTTCACACAGCAATCAATGAACTTTAGCTATAGCTGATCTGTTACCATCATGTACCTGAGTCTTACTCAGTCAATGGAA
The DNA here is from genome assembly GCA_902168425.1 of Peromyscus attwateri. Classification (NCBI taxonomy): domain Eukaryota; kingdom Metazoa; phylum Chordata; class Mammalia; order Rodentia; family Cricetidae; genus Peromyscus; species Peromyscus attwateri. The sequence goes on along the minus strand of CABHPP010000817.1, from coordinate 47,587 downwards.
GCCTTGACCTTCCCTCAACATCACGGACTTCTGCCCCTCACTGACTTGCAGAGTCAAGATACAACATTAGGCCTCCAGTCTGCTGGGCTGCCCACAAATGTGGGTCCTTCCAAGCTCCACAATCATGATACCCAATTGCTTAAAATGCTTCAGTCTCCTCATTCACATTCAGAGAGAGAGAGAGAGAGAGAGAGAGAGAGAGAGAGAGAGAGAGAGATGAATGATTTTGATCAGTGATGAAGGTTCTTGCCATTTTGAATTGGGACCCAGACACTGGCATTTTTAGAAATCCCCACTGAACATGTAGAAGAGTGAAGATTTCTGGTCTAGGGTAAATAGAAGAAAAGGAACTTACTGCTTAGCCTGGTGACCTGCACTCAATGTGAGGAAACTATTGATGGAAGGAGAGAACTGACTTCCACAAGTTGTCCTCTGACTTCCATGCGTATACTGTAACATATGTGTGCTCCCCTATCACACACACAAATAAATAAAAATAATCACTGGTCTCAGTACTCCTGAACAGCATCCCTCTGCAAACTGACTTCATAATGTTTCCATGTAAACATACTTGCAATGGAAATCCCACTGTCATCGCCCTTTCCTTCCGGAATAGCCTGAACCATTGCCTCCTGAAATTAGTACCCTAGAGCCCTCATACCCAATGTATGTTTGGAGACAGAGCCTTGAAGGAGTAACTAGTAGTAAATGAGGTTAAAGGTGGGCCCTAGGCTAGCATTTCTAGTACCCCTTAAAGAAGACAGACACTAAGTACGGGGGCAAGGATAGGGCGATGGATAACTCAAAGAGAGAGAGCTTAGGAGGACCCAAACCTGACAATGTCTTGAGCTGGGGCTTTAGCCTCTAAATACGAGATGAATTCCCCCTCTGTGTGGGAACTAGGCTGCAGCATCAGCCTCCTTGTCTGTGGTGTTTTTTCTACTCTTGCATTGCGCTTCTCATATGAGTGACATTTGCAGGTTCACTCAGGCCAACCCGCAACCTAGTGCTCCCACAAACCTGCTCAGACCGCATCTATCCTAGCCACATGGCTCTCTCTCTCATACTCTCCCTCCACATTGAGTAACACCAGGGTAGGTTTCAGGACGGTGCGGAATGGGGAAGGCCTGGGTATTGGCCACATTGATGAAGCACAGCCTGTCTCCCTGACATTGATGGTGGACGCTCCAGAATGGTGAAAGGTGGCTATGGCAAGTGAGCGCCAGTTCATCTGGTTACTATCGTCACCCTGGCCATGTGCCACAACTGCAGACTCCAGGAGCCTCTGGGCAGGGCAGCCTTGGTATGATGCTGCACCTCTGTGCCAGGATTGGGAAACTGTCTCTGGGTTTCCCTGAGCGCTAGCAACATCTTCGTGACTTTGGAGGGCAGAGCTCTGTATTCATCCACTCAGGGCCCTTGGTTTCAGGACAATGGGGACGATAAGAAGAGCATGGACTCTGTACCTAACACTGACTTCCCATCAAATGTTGCTGCTCTCCTCGGGAAAGAGTTTTAAGAGCTTAGGGACACTTCCCTGAGCTTTAGTCTGTACACACACAAAATGGGAATGAAACCAGGAAGGACTGGTGAAGGCTTATTGAAGATCCACTATCATCACGTGACGTTGAGCACATTTTAATTAAGAATCCCTTCTTCTCGCGGGTGTCCTGAACCTACACACATTAAGGTAATTTATTTGAAATGTTGGCCTGATGTGGAACACTTGCGTGTGTTGAGAGACTGCTAGTGTGTCTGAGCAGAAATCTTCTCTGAATCACCTAAGGCAACTCATTTCACTTCCTGGGAAAGCCATTTGCCACAATTGCACAATCAGCTGTTTGTTCTCAGGTTGGAACAGGATGCCAGCCCTCCTGAGCCCAGTTCATCATGATTTCTAGACGCCATTGGGTCAGACAGAGATCAAGTAACAGTGACTTTTCTGGAAGGCAGAATTCCACCACTGGTTTCATTTCTTTTCCTGTTTGTTCATGGGACTCTCAGCTCTGCATTGCCTCAGTCTTTTCCACCATTCTAAAGAGGATCCATTAAATTGCTACCCCCCCACACACCTTTTTTTTTTTCCTGGAAAGACAGTGTCTTAGTTATTTTCCAGGTTATTTTGATACAAATATTCTCAACAAAAGGAACTTAAAGAAGGAAGGGTTTATTGGGTTCACAGCTCCATGGTACAGTCCACCATGTTGGGGAAGTCAGGGCAGCTACAGTTCGAAAAGCTAGTCATATCCTGTCCATAGTCAGGAAGCAGAGAGAGACGAGTTCCTGTCCACCTTGCTTTCAAACATAGGGCATGCAGCAGAGGACCCCAGTTCAGGGAATGGTGTCACTCAATTTGTGTCTAGGTTTTAATTTGAGACAAGTTCTGTCTATATATTCCTGGCAGGCCTTGAACTCACAGAGATCCTCTTGCCTCTGCTGCCAGAATGCTGAGATTAAAGATATGCTCCACCATGCCCTTGTGGATGCCATCCACTTTTACAGTGAGTTTTCCTACTTCTATTAACCTAACCAAGCTAACCTTTGGATGATGTAGATCCTGTCAAGTTGCTATTAATAACCATCATAGACATGTCCATTATAGCTTTCTCCAGTCCCAACCACTAAAATTTACCTTGGGGTGAATGTTTCCAAAGATGGGGAGCCATGTTTCCTTGTCATCATAGGTTACCAGTCTATAGAAAACAAATTCTCTGTTTTGAATGAATGTAGTTAGAAAAGAGTTCACCATGGAGTATGTGAAGATGTGGTGGTATTGTGTTCCCCAAAATATTGTGCACTCTAATAAACTTATCTGGGGTCAGAGACAGAACAGCCACAATATTAAACATGAGGATAGGCAGTGGTAGCACACGCCTTTAATCCTCGCAATCCAGAGGCAGAAATCCATCTGTTCAAGGATACAGCCAAGCATGGTGACTCACACCTTTAATCCCAGAAAGCGAGCCTTTAATCCCAGGGAGTGGTGGTAGAAAGCAGAAAGGTATATAAGGCATGAGGGCCAGAAACTAGAAGCATTTGGCTGGTTAAGCATTTGGCTGGTTAAGCTTTTAGGCTTTGGAACAGCACAGTTCAGCAGAGAGCCATTCGGATATGAGGACACAGAGGCTTCCAGTCTGAGGAAACAGGACCAGCTGAGAAGTTGGCCAGGTAAGGTTAGCTGTGGCTTGTTCTGTCTCTCTGATCTTCCAGAATTCACCCCAATACCTGGTCCGGATTTGATCTTATTAATAAGAACTTTTTAGGATTCATGCTACATGAAGACGTTACATTGAACTGAACATCGTGGATTTGCACTCAGAAGAAAGTGTCTTTCCATATTTTAGTACTTACCTACAGCATAAATCAGTGGAGAAGCCCAAGAGACTCCCAAGCTCTGTGCTCAGCATTCTCTATAACTCTTGTAGCTCACTTCTTGCCATACAGGAGGAACTTTCTTCTTACAGCCTGAGCGCTCCTGGACAAGCATTCCTTTACTTGGGATGTGCTTCCCCAAGTTTCTAGAGCATTTCCCTTTATCTATCAGAACCTACTAATAACCATCTCTCCAAAAGTATCTGTCTCCACTGTCCTCCCCGGTCGGTCGGTCGACTCCTTATCTCATGCTTATCTGTCAGCATCGTATGTGCCTCACCAAAGGGCAAGTGGGGCTCTTGGCAATGCACTGTTATTTCTGAAGTTGCTATGGCAAACAGTCCTGGGGTGAAATAGGCAAGAGATGGAGCCAGGGCCTGCTGCTAAGTCAAAACACAATGACACATTTGCACCAAGCAGAACAAACTGAATTCCATTAGATGACTAGGTCCTCCCAGCTAAGGCCAAGAGGAAGATCTGGGAGTGGGGAGCAGGGCAATCCGAACACTTCCCTCTTTCCAAGAATTGACTAATTCTCCTCAGGACCAGGAAGGATGCTCAGGAACAGTCCCCCTCTGCTGCCGCCCCTCACTGCTGACTCACCGACTCACAGCCTGCTCCAGTACCACCCCCACAAGAAAAAAACGCCGAATGTTTTGGCTGGAACTCAACAGCCAGGAATCTCGCCACCTGCCACATTTTTTTTTTCTTCCTAAAGACTGTGATTAATTTAACAATAGTTCTTGTTTTGTTTTTGGAGATTTTTTTTTTCTTCTTCTTCTTTTTTCTTTTCAGACCATCAGGGTGGGATGAGATTGGCATTAGCAGAAGGAGGCAGGGCCCTTGCCTGTAGTTGACAACACATCTCCTGTTCTCACACGTAACAGTGTCTCCAAGTACTCAGAAACAGATAGGCCAAGAGTCCAGTGTTTGCAAATTTCTCTCTTGGCTCAGAGCAACAGCTGGAAGCCCTGGAACATGTCTCATGGTTAAGGCTGGCAGGTATCTCCCTAGGAGATGCTGAGTTCTCTGTTTCATTTGGCCTAGCTGCTAGGGTACTGGGTGGAGGGGAATTTGCTAGGGATGGAAGGTTCTTTGTGACTAGGCAAAGTCCATGGAAAGACCACTTAAATATTCTGGTTTCATAGAAACCAAATTATCTTGCCCAAGAATATGTTCCCTTACCCACCCACCCCCCAATATTAAAACTCCTGAATGTCATGGGAAATTCAGCCAATGTATTTCTAGCTCATTTATCCATAAAGGACTCAATTAGCATCCTGTAAGAAAAACTCAATTTTAGGAAAATATGCTGAGCCTTTGCCCTAAGTCAGGATTTCAGCGTCCTTCTACTTCCCCTTACAAGGGAGTCAGGAGGAAGGTCAGATTCCAAACCCTCAGCCCAGGAAAAATTCCAGCAAGGAAGTTTTCTAAACATCTCATCTTTCCTGACATCCATATTTGCAAATGTAAATTGAAGCCACACCATCACCCAGGCTAGAGACCCAAAAGCATGTTTAAATGGAGATGCTGTTGGTGGTGACATGCTCAGCATCAACATCTGTGTTTGTGTCTTCCTGACCAGGAACTATTATTTCACTGGTAACTTTAGTCTTCTTTAAAAAAAAAATGACATTTTTCTTTAACTATGGGTGGATTATGTTGTGGATTTATTTGTTGTTGTTATTGCTTATTCTTTGTTTTGGAGACAGGGTCCCATATAGCCCAAGATGGCCACAGGCTTGCTCTGTAGCTGAGGGTGACCTTCAATTTCTGATGCTCCTCTTTCTACCCTATGAATGGTAGGTAGCATCACAGGCAGGTATCACCCCCTCCTGTTTACAAAGTGCTTGATATCAAACCAAGAGTTGAATGCATGTTAGGCAAGCCCTTACAAGCTGTGGTGGTTTGAATGAAAACAGCGCCCACAGGTTTGTATGTTTGAATACTTGGGTCCCCAGTTGGTGGAACTGTTTGGGAAGGATTAGGAGGTGTGGCCTTGTTAGAGGAGGTGTGTCACTGGGTGTGGGTTTTGAGGTTTCAAAAGCCCAGCCCAACCATGTGCCATTCCCAGCCCCCCACCCCACCCCTTCTCTCTACCTCTCTGCTTCATGCTTGTGGATCAGATATAAGTTCTCAGCCACCGGTCCAGCACCATGCCTGCCTGACTGCTGCCATACTCCTCATCTTGATGCTCATGGACTCTAGCCACGTGGAACTATAAGCCCAATAAACTCTTTCTTCTCTAAGCTACCTTGGTGTCTTCCCAGCAACAGAAAAGAAACCAAAGACACCAGCAGAGCTGACGCATCAGCCCTGATTAGGTTTACAGTTGGGAAGGTAAGCATACTTAAGGGGTACAGAGACATATGAGATTCCATGCATTACCATAGCAGCACTGCCCATGAACTTAGCATGTAAGGTCCTGGGAACCCACACACATGACATGCAGCCATTGATGTAAAGATGCATGTGCAAATGTAGGTTGAGCAAATAACAAACAGCTGGAAATGCATGGCTAGAATCAGTGAAGAGAGCAAAGTACAGATCAATTGCAAAGAGTATCTACACATGGGTGGCATTGTGATTGATGGTGTGTGGGGGTGGGGTGGGAGGGTGTTATATGTGTATGTGTTTATGATGTACACATGTGGAGGTCAGAGGTCATCATAGGGTTTCTTCCTCAGTCACTCTCCACCTTATTTTTTGAGAAAGTCTCTCTGACAGAACCTATAAATCACAATTTAACTAGACTGACTGGCCCCTGAGCTCCAGGGATTTGCCCTTTCTCTGCCTTGGCAACTTTAGGCTAGAGACAAACACCGCTATGTCCAGATTTTATGTGGGTGCTGGAGATCCAAATTCAAGTTCATATGCTTGCACAACAAATACTTTACAGACTGGCCCAACTCCTCTTCCCCTTACACAGGTTTCTTAAAACTAAAAACCAACATGATAAGTAGGCCTGTAACACCTCCGAGTAGACATAGGCAAAGTGGCCCTACTCTTTCTAATCAGACACACACACACACACACACACACACACACACACACACACACACAAAGAGTTAGCCCAGGTTAGCTCTAGCATTCCTAGGCCTGAGTTCAAATCTAAATTAACCACATGTCAAAGGTGTAATCATAGCTATTTTGTAAAATGTATCGAAGCTTCACATTCAGATCCCTAAAATCACCTCATAGAACTGGAGTGGGTATAATTAGCAAAATATACAGACAGTATTGTGATTTTATTAAAATGGCAGAAATCTCATAGTAATTCCTGAATTAAAAAAAAAATATTCCTGTCCTGGAAAACATTGAAAGTCTATTTGCTGTTGAATCTCAAGACAGGTTCTGTATCTGCAGCCCACCCAGGCCTGGGTCATCTCTCCAATTCTCCCTCTCCCGCCTCAGTGTCCCATGTGCTAGGGTTGGAGGCATGCACCACATTTAGGACTGAAAGTCTAACTTTAGAGACAAACAACTTTCATAAGAATGATTTCCACTTTATATTCTCATAAGAACAAGAAAGGTGGGCCTTCGTTACCACTGGAGTCCTAGTGTGTGTACAGAGTTGAAATATGAAGGCTGGTGAAGCAACAGAGTCCTCTCGCTGACTGCTTTTCCTTCCACGGCGTAGGCGGAGAAACAAGGAAGAAGCTTTGAACAACTCTGAGCTTTGCTCCTGACCCTGAGGCCAGACTTCCTGGACAGCCATAAGCTGCTCCCAAAAATCTCTTACACTTTTTTTCATCTCAAGAGCCATACACTGGCCACTGTTCTTCAGAGACAACTGGAGGGCTTGTAGTCAGGTCTGCTGTGATGATCTTTAGCTGCGCTGAAGCTTTGAACAAGTTCCCGCAGGCATCCATCTCCTGTTAGCCAAGAGGATACGTTCTACAACCCACCCACAGAACATGCCTGAAACCATACTAGCAAGCCCTACATACGTGGTTTCCTGCACATACACACCATGATAAAACTGGATTTGTAGATTAGGTACATTGTGAAATCAATCACAATTAACAGTAAAAGAAAGCATTTCTAACTCCACACTGCAATACAGCCTACTTAAATTTGAGGAATTACTTATTTCTGGGATCATTCACATACGGTCTCACAGCCGTTGAGTACTGGTAGCTGAAGAGGCAGAAAGTGAGACATGAGAGGGGGTTGGGGGGTAACAGGTGTCAATATTTTCCTAATCTGGAAACACTAAGTTGAGGCAAGGAGGTGATCTCCTCCATGGTAACTTCACCTACAGCAGGAACCAGCTTTTACTCCAGAATCAGGACACGGGACAGCACAGCTGCTTTGGGAGGGTCTCCTAATGAACATGGTTGTTACCTTCTCAGCATGGCAAAGCTTTCTCTCAACATCTTTGGTCTTAGTGTTGAGTTTTCATCAGGGTACCAGGGCTTAGGCAAAGCCAAACACAAATACAGCACCTTACCCGCAAGGGTCCATTTTATTAGAAATTTAGGGGGAAAAAAATACTATTTTGCGTTAGAGACACACAGAATAAAATGCAGCGTTGCCTGAATTGAATAAAATGACGCTTGTCGTTTGATTTTAAACAATAGTTTACACCTATGGACCCTTTGGTACAGGAACTACACTGAGCTAGCATGCATTAACTCTCAAATCCTCAGTCACCCCATTAAAAAAAAAAAAAAAAAAAAGACAAAAGTCACCGTGGAAGGTGACAAGAACTCAAACCAATGGCGCCATGGGAGGCTCCCCAAGCCATACAGCTCCCAGACGAAATCGGGATTCTAAAGCACATCATCTCCCACCAGAGCCCATGAACTTGACCGCTGTGTCTCTCCAGCTCACACTCTGGCATTTGATGGAGAGGGCAGGAGAGCCAGGCATGTTCATTCACTCTCTCCAGCTGGCCGTGAGCACCCAGTGGAAAATTTTAAGAAGCCTGGGATTCTAGCTTTCCCCTCTTGGCTGCTGCTAGTTACATAAGATGCACATCCGTAAAAGAGCTGAATTGCAAATAGTCTACTAACCTGGAAGGAATGTCTGAATAGCTCCCACACCACACTGGGGCTCATTCAGTCCAGAGACTTTTGTGGGTTTGCTGGGATATTATTGAAGTTAAACGGTTTGGCGATCGTAGTCCGTAACTTGAGTGTGTCTTTGGATCCACGTGGAGATTGCTCATCTAAATGACATTTGTATGTTATTCTTAACTGCTGGTGGAATCAGATAATCTCTTCCCCAGAAGGCAGTGAGCAGCCTCCATCCTTTGTGAAGGTTGAGCATCCGGCAAGAAAGGGTGTCAGGCGTGCCTGGAGGCGAGACTTCTGGAAGGATGATTCACACCCTTTTATAGCTCTGCCATTCACAGGCTCCGGCTTTGTTTTTTAAAGCAATTTGGATGTATGGGATCTTTATGATGGTGTATATTCTAGGGTGCTTGTGAAGGTACTGTGCCTCGTGTATGTAGGCTGCCAAGGCGGGATCTGGGAGATGGGAGCAATGAGATGTACACTGGTGTTCCAGTGTCAGTGTGCTCCAGCAGGGCGGAACCTCCTGTTCCAATATGCTAGTCCCCAACAGGTGCCAAGGATGAACAGACCAAGAAGAAGAAAAAAACTATCGTGTCATAAGCCCAGACCTTGAATTTTCACCAAAGGTCTCACCAAATGCTGTAGGACTGAGAGAGTGTTCTGTGCTGGATGTGAAAGTTCACCATGGAAGAGCTCCAAAGCTTCTAACTCCGCCTGAAGTCAGAGGAAAAGTACTGATTCATTCCGCACTAGATCTGTTTGCAAAGCCAGCAGAGACAGTCAGAGCTAAGATAAATGAGGTGGACCCGGGAGCCCACAGCAGCAGCCACAACTGCAGCAGGGAGCTAGCCAGGGATGAGGCTGGCTCTCAGAAGCCACTGCCCCATGTGTGTCTGTCTGCGAGCCCTCATGTTCCAGCAGTCCGCCCTTACTCCGGATCCTCAATCCACTCCAGCAGCCTGTCCCGCCTTCTTGGCATACTTCAGGCCCATCCCTGGCCCGCACCCGACACAGAGCAATACTACTGGTTTTTCACTTTAAAGTGGCCAAATACCCAGCAAACCCAACTTAAAGAGCTTAGTTTGACATACATGACCTGTACATGAGCACATGCTATCATGACAGTGAAGTCAAGGCAGAAGAAATGTGATGCCGGCCACGCATGCTCACATTACATCTACAGTCAGGGAGAGACGATGCCAGCAATGAATCCGAGCTCTATCCTTCTTATTGTTGTTGTTTTGTTTTCCCTTTTATTCATTTCAGAACACTAGCCTGTCTGGGAAGAAGGTATTCCATAGAGAAACAGCCATGCCTCACCCTGTTTGGTTAATGAACAATTAAAACAATCCACTCCCAAGAACTAAGATTTCTCCAGAAATCCTATTCTAGAAAGGCTGAAGCCCTGGTGTTAGAAGAGGAGCATGCCTCCCAGGAAGAGATGTTACAGTGTTCTGATAATGTAGTAAACCTTTCAGGAGAGACTGGAGCAGAGGCAAGGACAGGTCAGTGACAGGCAGGACCGCACCTGGACCAAGATTGCTTAGTTATACATTCTGCTCAACGTTTTAAGCATAAAACTGTCAGTATCTCAAAATAGATCTGGAGGTCAGTGGACCTCTTCATGTGTTCCTCTTCCTAACGTGGCCACATTGATGAAATCTTTCTCTGCTTTTTGCTATTATTTGTCTCTTTAATATTGGTACTGGCAAAAGGTAACAGAGTCTCACTTGCTAGAGCTGCCAATGCCCAGGCTTTTTACCTTAAACACTCCAGTAGCAATGGAATGGTGCCCTCCCACATCCTGAGTGGGTCCTGCCTCCCACATCCTGGGTGGGTCCTCCCCCTTAGTTAAGTCCTGTGGGAACATCCTCACAGATTGTGTGTAGAGGTCTATGTCTTAGGAGATTTTCCATCTGGTCAAGCTGACAGTGAGGGTTTACCTTTAACAGAGGTACAGAAGTAACTCTTCCTCTCTTTTCTAGACAACTAACCAGCCAGTCCCTAACTCAAGTTCCCGGGATGAGTCTTTCCCAACTACAGCCATTATCCACTGTCATCTTTTAGGCTTATTTATTGTTTTATTGTGTGTGAGGGGAGAGAGAGAGAGAGAGAGAGAGAGAGAGAGAGAGAGAGAGAGAGACAGAGAGACAGAGAGACAGAGACAGAGAGACAGAGAGATCCTCCTGGGCCAGGACAGTATTGTATTCATCCATGTGTCCTCCTAGCACCAGCTAACATTAGGCCCAGCCCCCACCTAAGTCCCGTGTAAACCTTGGTTAAATGAAGGGACTTGAGTTTGCTTTATGTAAAAGTGACAGGCAGGAAGGATTTAAGCACATGACTTCTTTGCAAACCACACATGTGGATTGTGCAGAGGGGAAAGAGATCTATTTTTGTGACTGGTGACAGCTCATCTCCCAAAGGTCATCCCCCAGAGCAGCAGGGCCCAGCTCTTCCAGCATTGTCCTTTCTAGAAGAAATGTCTACAGACAGACCCATGGCTCAGCCAACCAACAATTCATTGCACTTCTAAAGGGAGCATGCAGACCATTCAGAAATAGAGTGATTATGGGACAATGTTCTCAAAGCAATGTCACTTCCTTTCAGAAAGCCGGAAATCTGTTAGTCTTCCTTCAACTCCTGCTCTTCAAAACTAGTTCATTTATAAACAAATGCATGTGGCATATTTGGGGACTCCAGAGGGGCGCTCTTCATTTGCTAACCAGGCAGCTGCATGGATGTGCAACCACAGGAAAATCCAGTTTATCCAAGCTTTCTGTCTGGGTAACAGATTCCAACTTTGAATATTGCACCTGGAAAAAGCAGGGTCAGACCTATGGGTTCATATCTGTTCGTTTGATTTAATCCAAGACATACCGCAACTCTCATTTCTCGGAAGACTTTCTTTGGAAGAAAGGATAGAGATAGCTTTGAAATAAGATGTCAGAAGAAATGGAACGAAGTACCTGGGACAGGCAAGGACAGGTTCTTGAGGGTGGTGGCTACCATCAGCTTTGAAGCTGGACCATCACTGTGGGAAAACACGCAGGTAGCATCCCGCAGGTTCCATAAAAACCTCCTTGTCTCCTTCTATATTTGATGCTCTAAAATGAATACCCACAGACTAGCTAACTGTATAAATTATAGAAAAGTATTTTTCTTGGGCCCGGAGGTCAGCCAGTCTGAGATTACAATGCTTTCAAGTGTCTTGTCCACTGAAGTATTGCTACTTCCATGAAGAGGCTTGTCGATGAGTCCTTATCTGGCGAGGAGGGGGAGGAGCACATCCCTGACTGGTGGGATGGCAAAGAACAAAGAAGAGGACAAGTGTGAGTGTGAATTTTATTCACAAAGATGAAGCCCTTGTGGAGCAATTTCCTTTTAAGGGCATCAACTCTTAATGCTCTCACACTGGTATTAAGTTTCAACGTGAGTCTGGGGTGGGGGGAGGGGCGGTAAACTCATGTCATAACACTCTTGGAGTATGAAAAACAGGCCTTAAGCCCCTCAGTTTGCTCCTAGAAAATGATAAATAAAATAAAATAAAATAAAATTGATTGGTGTTATGCACTAAATGTTTGGGTCTCTCCCCAAAATCATATATTGAATTTTTTCCTTGATAGGATATTTGGAGTTAGAGACTCCAGAAGGTGATTATGCCCAGACTGGGTTGTCAAGGTGTGACTCTCAATGGAATTGTAGGAGAACAGCGGCAGAGACCAGGAGAGACTGAGATTTTTATCTCTTACTAGAGTATCAGGGGAAAGGTTATATGAGGACACAGTGAGAAGCTAAGTGAGAAGCTAGCTGTCTACAAAACCAAAAAGACTCATTGTCAAGAATCAAATATGCCATTATGTCCATCCAGGACTCCTTGCCTCCAGACCTGTGTTGTTTAAGACACTTAGCTACTGCTATTCTCTTATAGCTTTCTATTTCTAGGGAGCCTCAGTTCACTAACACATGTGTGAGCTTAGCCTTTAGTATGGAATAAAGATTGGTAAATTTAAAAGTGCATTGCGGGCTGGAGAGATGGCTCAGGGGTTAAGAGTGCTGACTCTTCTTCCAGAGGACCCGAGTTCAATTCCCAGCACCCACATGGCAGCTCACACCTGTCTGCAACTCCAGTTTCAGGGGACCTGACACCTTAACACTGGTATACGTGCAGGCAAAACACCAATGGACATAAAAGATAAATCAATCCATTTAAGGGGGCTGGAGAGATGGCTCAGAGGTTAAGAGCACTGACTACTCTTCCAGAGGTCCTGAGTTCAATTCCCAGCAACCACATGGTGGCTCACAACCATCTGTAATGAGATCTGGTGCCCTCTTCTGGCCTGCAGACATACATGTGGGCACAACACTGTATACATAATAAATAAATCTAAAAAAAAAAAGATATTTATAAAAAAATAAATAAATAAAAGTGCATTGCAATTTGCCATAAGATGCATGGAGAATACTTTGAACTCAAGATCTGGATGCTTATTTCGGCTCCTATGTAGTCCTGAGAAGTTTGCTCATCATCTCTTTGTCTCAGATTATTTTCTACAAAGTAGAAGTGCTGTGGGATGTTCTGTATGGCAAATGTGTTGCTCTGATTGGTCAATAAATAAAACACTGATTGGCCAGTGGCTAGGCAGGAAGTATAGGCGGGACTAACAGAGAGGAGAAAAGAGCAGGAAGGTGGAAGGAGACACAACCAGCCACCGCCAGGACAAGCAGCATGTGAAGATGCCGGTAAGCCACAAGCCATGTGGCAAGGTATAGATTTATAGAAATGGATTAATTTAAGATATAAGGACAGTTAGCAAGAAGCCTGCCACAGCCATACAGTTTGTAAGCAATATAAGTCTCTGTGTGTTTACTTGGTTGGGTCTGAGCGACTGTGGGACTGGCAGGTGAGAGAGATTTATCCTGACCGTGGGCCAGGCAGGAAAACTCTAGCTACATAGAAGTGGCATCTAACCCCATTGAGACAGAGTCTGTGTTCCATATGATATCCTAAGTCGTGGAATATGACAGGGAAAGACAGTGCAGGGGTTCCTTCATCTTGTATTCCTGCTGAGGCCACTTTAGGATTGACTAGAATTTCATATGCTTGATGAGAAGCCCTGTGGAAATTTACTCAACTGTTCTAGGAACCCAAGGTCAAGATGCCCCAGCTAGCTTATCTTAGCTTGTATTAAACTGCCTAATGGTACAGAACTCCTCCCCCAGCTAACTGCTTATCTTAGTTTCTGTTAAGCTGCTTGCTTGCAAACACACACACACACACACACACACACACACACACACACAGAGTTGCCAAGTGAAATGCCAGGATGTGATTTTTGTCTTCAAAAACCCCCATGCTCTGGACACTCAGTGATATACTTGGGTCCTGAAATACCTTAGTACAGCTCTACCAGCTTGAATAAAGTTGGCTATACATTGTGTCTGAGTGGGTTCCCCATAACAGGTGAAAGGGCTTTTGTTGAAAGTAAGTGTAGCTCTCTTCCTGTTCTCCATCATGGCACAAGATCAAGGTGAGAAGGAGAACCTCACGATGGAACTTCACGCCTACAAGCTCTGTCTCAATATCTGTGTCAAGGAGAACCGAGACAGACTGGCCCTGGCATCCAAGGTGTTGGTGTTGAAATTCCTGGCCACTCCCCCAGCTGCATGACTGCACATGCGCAGTTCAGTAGCCAAGCAGGGGCAGGGCCTTATGTCCTTCATAATCTGTGTGCTGTGTGATCTAGTAATTTGCAAGCAGCGTGATCACACAATCTGTGCATGTATGGTGTAGCTCCATAAGCCCATATGCGCATGTGCAAGGGAATCCTTAAAAAGCTGGTCACAGACTCCTCCTGTCTCTTCTGCTCTCTCCTCCTTCTCCATCTCTCCCTCCTCCTCACATGTCTTTCCAACAGGCCTGACTACATTCTGTCCTTTCCCTTCTCGCCTCCTAATAAAACTCCGATGGTGAGTTTTGTCATGCCTCCATGGCCTTTCTCGCACGGCAGCAACAACACCGCTTAATGAATAACATTGTGTCACGGTACCACCGCATTAAAGCCAACAGTTGGAGCAGTTCAAAGGCCAGACACTTGTTTTTTCCAAAGCTAGATATATCATCAGGCACTTTGGCATCAGGAGAAATGAAAAGATTACTGTTCACCATACAGTCCATGTATCCAAGGTAGAGCACATCCTGGAGAAAGATCTGAAGATACGATACAAGAGTGCAAGTCACAGAAAAATAACATCTTGGATCCTGGAAACTTCGCTCTGGGAAGCAAATGTGACCCGAGCATTGGGACCTACGGCCTGGACTTTCCACGTGGTGCTGGGTGGACCATGTTTCAGCATTACATGCAAAAGGCGCAGGGCGGGCTGCATTGGGGCCAAGCAGAGACTCAGCGAAGAGGAGGCTATGCACTGGTTCTAGCAGATGAATGAGGGGATTCATCCTCCCCGGCAAGTCAATGCTACCCAAAAGGCCAATAAAGGTTTCTCACAAATGCAAGTAAAAACTAAAAACAAACAAAATGAAAGTGAGTGCAGACAAGCAGCAGCGGAGATGGAGACGTGGAAACAGAGGCAGGTGAGCCACAGTGTCTGAAGGGAAAACGGGGGAGGCGGAAGCTAGCACAGAGACACCCCTCAACCTACTCCACAGATAAGAACAAAACATTGGCGACTCGGGAGCTGGGGGGGCGGGGGGGGGGGGGAGCGGGGAAGAAGGGAAGCCCTGTTTCCACTCTGCCTGGGGCTTATGTCCAAAGGCAACAGCCTAGGTGCTTCCCGACCCCTCCCCCAGGCTGGAAGTGAGAGCAGGGTGGGAGGGAATGCATTTTAAGCTTTGCCTCCACTGACACCGGGGGATGCTGGACTGATCCCCGCTACTCTGCTCGACTCAATGGCTTCTTGTTTTGCCTCTGTTGAACTGAGTGTAAGATTTAAGCTGGATGCCTTATGTTACGTAAGGGAGAGCCCACCCCAACCCCCGCAAGACTATATAATGCAAATGGCCATTCCATACATAACCACTTCCTCCCTCCAGGAAGCCAAGATCCTGCCGGCCAGAAAGAGCCAAACAAAGCAGCCAGCATCCTTCTCTCTGCGATTCCAATTTGAATCACACTGCCACACATGTAAAATGACTTCATTTTCCTCTGCCAGATCCCCTGGGGGTTGCAGGCTTGTTTATGCTTCTGTGAAATGAAGCCCAGCCCAACCCAAGTGCAGGAAAACACTTCTCTAGGCAGGAGGCTGCTGGAGCCAGAACACGGCAGGGTCCATTCATTCTCCCCTCATTCTTCAGCTCATCCCCTCAGAACAGGGAAACCTCAGTCCCTCAGGCCAGGCTTGGCAGCAGGGAGGCACCAGCTCAGATGCCAACATTCAGATTTAAAACTTGGTGCTGTCAACCCACAAAGATCATCTTCCTCTTCTGGGAACTTCTGCACCCTGATGCAACTCTGATCTAGTTTGATGTGGTTTATATACAATGGGGTGGGAAGGAGATTCTCTCTCTCTCTCTCTCTCTCTCTCTCTCACACACACACACACACACACACATACACGCACATATACATGCACACACACATATACATATACACATAGAGACACACACATATACACAAACACATATACACAGTCACAATATACACATATACATACACACATACACAGTCACAATACACATATACACACACATACATACACAGACACAGACACACACACCACCACCACCACCACCACCACCACCACCACCACCACCAAGCAGGTAAATCTTAGGAATACCAAATGGTCTTGAGTCTTGGCTCACGGGTGTGTTCTACCTTAGTGGCTGTATTAGTCATTTTTCTCATTGCCGTGATCAAACACCCATCAAAGTCAACTTAATGAAGAAGTTTATTTGGGTTCGTGTTTGAGGGTCCAGTGCAGTGTGTGGGAAAGGGTCAGCAACAGGAGCTTGAAGGGCAGCAGGTCACAGGGCATCCCCAACTCAGGAAGCAGTGGGGACCCAGCCCAGGATATGACAATGTGCGTGTACACAATGGTGGTTTGTATGAGATGCCCACCATAGTCTCAGGCAATTGAATACCTGGTCCCCAGTTAGTAGCTGTTTGGGGAGGGTTTGAATCTGTGGCCTTCTGGAGGAAATGTGTTACTGGTGATGGACTGTTTTGTGCTTGCTTCAAGATATGAGTCCTCAGCCTCCCGAGCCTGTTCCCATACCCATGCTCCACTGTCAGGAACCAAAACCTTCTGGAACTGTGAGCCCAGACAAACTCTTCTGTAAGTTGCCCTGGCCATAGTGTTCTAACATAGCAATAGAAAAATAACTAATATTCATACCCAAAGGTGTGTTTCTCTGGTGATTCAAAATCCAGTCAAGCTGACAATAAAGAATGAGGATGGTAGCTCCTTTATCCCCAGAGACAAAGACTAAATACATATTTATTTAGCAACCTACCATGTTTTCATAGAGAAAAGGTGTGAAATGACTCCTGGGTTTGCGTCAAGCCTTTGGGAGACTCCATGATATAGATTTAGAACCAAATCCTGCTTTCCTGGCTTGTCTGCTGTTTCTTTATGTATACCCAGCCATCAAGAGTTGCTGCCTCCAAGGAACCTTGGAGAGAGGGGCCTGAGACAATGGCCATCCTGAGTGAGAGATGTCTGCCTTTATTCGGTTTCAACTTTGTTTTGTTAGCTTTACAAGCTGGACACCACATAACCCATACCTTCCACATAAGCATCCTTGCAGGGTGAACTGAAGACCAGGAATGTGAGCTATGGAGATCTGAGCCAGGCTGGGAAAATTAAGTGGTTTTTGCTCCTTGAAGCTAATTAAGCCAAGCTGACAGGTGAATCTGTTTGGCACAGTGAATTCTCCGCACTGGAAATAAAGACACTATACTTGGGGAAGGTACCTTGTACAGGGAAATAATTGTTTTGACACTCTCAGCAACCAATCAAATACCCCCTCCAAAACTCTTGCAAATAAATCTATGTTCATTTTCTACACAAAAGACGTAATGACGAAGCACAGGAAAAGCACTGGGTGATTTTGGATCTATCAGGTGGGCTGTGCAGAAGAAACTGCCAGCTGTCCCCGGCAGGGATTCAATTAGAGGAGATTTTAAAAGTGACCAAGAGGATTTATTTCATCAGACTTATAACAGAAAGTCAAGGTTCTTCTGTCCCTAGATTTCTGTGCAGCAGCTTGTACTCACTATAATGAGACTGGGTTAATGACCTACATTTGGGAGTGTGCAATAAAGATATATTTCTTTAATCTTTATGCAAGACATTAAGTGAGAAAGAATGCATTTGCACAGGTAAAAAAAAAAACCTGGTCTATATGTTCCCAAGGCCATGGATGTCCCTCCAAGGGGAGGCATGGGAAAGAACGTCAGTGATTGGTGATCCAAACCTGTGTAGAGCTTGTTCATGTGTGTGGGAGGGGTAAGGGGTGACAGCAAAGGACGTCTGGAGTCTGGGGTCCGGGAACTCTAGATCTCAGCTTCACACAGCATTTTCTCACTGGTGGATTCGCCCTGGGACAGGGAGGAGTTGGTGCACGTTGTACACACTCTCTGAGAAGATCAGTGATTCAGGATGAATAGCTGCATTTTGCAAATAAGGACCAGAGCAGAGAAATGAAGTCACTTTCCAAAGTTCACATAAGCTATAAGATCCCAGGTTCCCAGCCAACGGCTCTGTAGGCCATACCTCTGAAACCCTAGGCTTTCCTAGCCAAATGGTGAGTGGAATGAACCCTCTCTCTCCGACTCTTCCTTGTAGGATGCTAAGTATAAGGGTTTTTCAGTAGCTGGATAGATCCATGGAAAGACACAGAAAGGATAAAATGTTGACCAAGCGTTATTCAAATATAAAGAACTTGGATATCAACTATCGATTTATCGACATGGTAAAAGGTGGTTAGCAGAATTTTCACTAACTGCAAATTTAAGTAACATACTGCCTATCACTCATTTATCGACATGTGAACTAATCATGGGGTTAGCAGGGAAGACAGAAACTAAATGAGAAACAGAGTCATCAACCTGTCTTCTAGGCCTATTTTTATTTTTTTTTAAATTTTTTTTTTTTTATTTTTTGGTGTTTTGAGACAGGTTTTCTCTGTGTAGCTTTGCGCCTTTCCTGGATCTCACTCTGTAGACCAGGCTGGCCTTTAACTCACAAAGATCCCCCTGCCTCTGCCTCCCGAGTGCTGGGATTAAAAGTGTGCGCCACCACCGCCTGGCTAGGCCTATCTTTAAAAGTACTTCATTGTCCAAGGTATGGTGAAACCAATGTAAATTGTAAGTATGTTAGCATCTATTGGATCTCTGCAATGTCCACTAACAGCAGAAGCAGATAGATCTAGAAGGAGTTTACCATTGCTTTTGTTTAATCTGGCCCTGAGCAGCATTGACTAGTAAAGTTCACATCCAAACTCCCTTGGGGTACCTCAGATATCCCTGCAAACCACCTCTTCACCAGATAAGAGAAAGAAGCTCACCGAATCTCCATGACTTCTGCACCTTTAAATGGCTGTCTGTGCCCTAACATCTATCTCCCTGGCGTCCAAGCTTCCATGGGATGGTTGTCCCTAATCAAAGATTTTAATGAATACAGAAATTCCAAATGAAAAAAACCGAGCCTTATAAGGAGAAAATAATTGTTCTTGTCTTTATTCATAGATGAAGCACCATCCGCTCGACGGCATCACTGGAAAGCAAGGTCAAGGTCGGCTGGGAGAGAGGCTGCTCTTTTAACTGAAGCTGTGCCATCAGTGGGGCCTAATACAGCCTGTCTTCTCAATGTCCATGGAAAATAAGATGAAGCAGATGTGTTCCACGGTGCTGTAAATATGTTGAAAACTTCTGATTCATAAAAGCAGTGTGCAGCTGCTATACATGAACCCTTGACAGGCAAGGAGGATCATCATGGGTAACTGAAACTCAATTGATTCCATGGTTGTGGGGGAGGCTTCACAGTTAGGTTTCAGCACAATGACGGAGCCTCATAGGCTATGGTATGGTCAGATGTGTGGGAAGATTTTAACTTACATATCTAAGCAAACAAACAAACAAACAAAAAACAGAGTTGTAGGGCCTAGGTCTTTATGAAGCTGGGTATGACTTTGAGATCAGTACTTGCTGAATCTTATCTAAACAAAAACAAGTCAGCAAGCTCCTAGGAGGGATGCAAACAAACACAAGATGAGATGAAAGCTACCATCGGTGGCGGAGCACCCCACATTAACACCAGCATCAGTTTAGAGCCAGGAGTGGGGAGTGGAAAGAAGAAGGGACAAATGACACCAAGGTTGTTTGATAAAGCCTCAAGGAATCATGATCTATTATATTTACGTATAGTTATACACAGTATATGTAAGTGAGTGCATATACATAGGTACACATCTTTACACGTGTATATACAGATGTTCAACTACTTGGGCTGACCAGTGTTCCCTACCAGAACCATAGAGGAACAAAACCCCCAGGACCAGGTATGAGAAACCTCCTTTAGAATGGTCCAAGTGACACCCTAAGCAACATAGTTTATAAGATGTAGCCTTTAGGGGTTGAGGGTGGGTCCCCATTTCTGCAGACACTGCACACTCAGGACAAAGAACTCAGATGTGTAGGTGGAAGTTTTCCTGTGTCCCGCCTGATCCTGCAGCTGCTCAGACCCGAGTAAACACACAGAGGCTTATATTATTTATGAACTGTATAGTCTATGGCAGGTCTCATGCTAGCTAGCTCTTATAACTTAAATTAACCCATTTCTATTAGTCTGTGTTTTGCCACATGTTCCGTGGCTTACCAGTCTGCTAGTATGTTATTCTTTGGCAGCAGGCTGGCATCCCCGCCTCTCCTTGCTCTTCCTGTCTATCTGCTTGGATTCCCACCTGCCTCTAAGCTGCCTTGCCATAGGCCAAGGCAGCTTTATTTATCAACCAATCAGAGCAACACATATTCACAGCGTACAGAAAGACATCCCACAGCACAGATGATTAAGGGTAAATCTGACCCAAAAATCTCTTTTATGTGGTCTAGCTTCTATGATTTCTGAAAATACTGTGCAAGCTACCAAGGAGAAACACAATCAAACACTACTACCCAGAAATACCTATGAACCATGACAAGGACCAGCAGGGCAAGTTATACATAAAGGTGCATGCAGCAAGTGCACTCACTTTTCAGTAGCAACCAACAGCTATTTAATTGGAGCTAAGGCCCACTCAGCAGGGAACTTAATCGGCGTCTGGGACTAGTGAGGTTATGAACCTTAGGAAAGAATCTATCACCACCACTTTGCTAGATCAGCATAATTCCTTGCTACAGTCTAAATTTTTTTTTTTTTTTTTTTTGGTTTTTCGAGACAGGGTTTCTCTGTGTAGCTTTGCGCCTTTCCTGGAACTCGCTTTGGAGACCAGGCTGGCCTCGAACTCACAGAGATCCGCCTGCCTCTGCCTCCCGAGTGCTGGGATTAAAGGCGTGCGCCACCACCGCCCGGCTAAATTTTATCCTTATCCCCACTGATAAACAGAGATGCCATTCCTCATCAAAAAGCTTCTTGTCCTATATTTTTGTTTGTGAGCCTAGCCTCTAATGGCTGAGCCATCTCTCCAGCCCAACCCTGGTGCATGAGTGGGCTTTTTGGAGCCCACTACCTATGATGGGACACCTCATGCAACTTGAGGCCGGGGGAAGGGCTTGGACTTGCCTCTACTGGATGTGCCTCCCATGAGAGGCCTTGCCTTCTTGTGGGGGGGGGGGGGGGGGGGGAGTTGGGAGGAAGAGCCTGGGGAGGGTGGGAGGAGGGAAGAGGGGGGGTCTTTGATTGGTGTGTAAAACAAATGAAAAATTTTTCTTGATAATAAAAAAAAGCTTCTCATCACTGCAAATGGAGACCATCACAGAAAATCACAACTGGACACAATGCGGAGACCAACAGGTTGTGGGGAGCCCAGCCTCAGTCACAGCTCCTGCATCTATGGTTCAAGGGACATCCCAGAAGAGGGGGAAGAAAGATTTGTGAGAACTAGAATACCAGGCAGTCTGATGTGTAACAGTCTCTGTAAATATGGCTACATAAATGAGACAGGAACAGTGGCAGTAACAATGGCCATGTTAACATGGAGGGTGGGAATAGTTCAAGTGGGGACTGAACCCTAGACAAGGAATTATAGACAACTAAGACGGGTCGGAGAAGAACCAGTCTCTCCCAAGAATGAACCCCCTTACTGGCTGTTCAGTGAAGAGCAGTCAGCCTTAAAACCATCTATACACCAAACACAGACTATACACAAAAACAGACTCAGTAATGTGTGTATGTGTGTCTGTGTGCATGTGTGTGTACATCTCTACCCATCTATATATGTGTTTGTGTGTGCATTCATGTGTATATGTATAAATATACATATATATGCCTATAAAAACACATGTGCAGAAATACATGTAGAAATGCACACACAAATGTAACAACAATAAAGAGGCTATCAAGTTAAAAGTGACGTCAGTGAGAGGAGAGCTGGGATAAACTGGAGGAAGGAAAGGAAGAGGGAAGATGATGGAATTCTATTTCAATTAAGAATATATTTTTCTTTAAAAAAGAGAGAGAGGCTGAGTGAATGATGCCTCCATTTTGCCTGAGATAGACAGTTCCCGCTGGCCCTTCGAAAGGCCGTACAAAATACATACTAGCCCTGCTGTATAAGATAAAGGAGACATACTCAACCACCAAGGTATATAGCAAGGATTTGAAAGCAGACCTTTCTGGCTCCAAGTCTCAGAGGCAGTTGAGCAAGTCCATGGCAGCCCTGACAGAAGCTGGGCCTGATGAATAGCGCCCGTCCTTTACTATAGAAGCCCCACCATAGCCTTTACTGTCCTAGCCCCACTCTGGACTCAGCCCAGTGAGCTCAGAGAATCTGTCTTCTCGGAGAAATGAGGTCGTCGGCCATCACCCTCGGAACAGACCACATGCTTGGATGTGATTTGGTCCGCTTTATAAGCCACAGGACTTGAAGGACCCAGCAATTTGCGAGTCATTCGATGGAGGGCAACAGAAATGATGCCTCTGTGCTGGCCACTCAGAGCTCTTAATTGACCTCAGGAAGCGATGATGTCATTATTACTCCTGTCTCAGCCAAGAGGATGGATGAGCCGACCCCTCCCAACTCCTCCACTCAGGGGCCCTGGGGGTTGTCTCTGTCGAGTTGAGGAGGTAGGAACGGAGCCACACATCTCATCTGGGGTGATTTGTTTTGTGTATCTTTCAAGGCGCGTGGAACAGATTGTTGGAGCAGATCTTTTTATTTTCCTTTTTGTTATGTTTTAATACTATAGGGTACGCAATGGCATAGAAAGAACTGCTTGAAATCTGCTATAGGCTTTCTTATTTTAAACGGCCTCCCATCGACGCGTCTCTACATATGGTGCTTAGAGACACTGACAGAAGAAAGCAGGCAGCTCCAACCTGCAGGAAGGAGAGACTTCCCAAACAGTGTGGTCGAATGTCTTCCCCTGTGGGCTCCTGTCACTAGGAAACGCGGATGACAGTGCTCGAATCTTTGTGCACGTAACTGGTGTCGGAAATCAAAGTTCTCTTTCAGAGAAGGTAGGAATTCTGAGTAACTCCTGCTTCCCCGCTGCAGCCATTATTTGGACACTGTCGCCTTAGGTAAGGTAAGCAGGCTGTAATATGACTGATATGTGTAGACTCTTGACCTTGAGTCTCCCAGTCAAGTCTATCATTTTCTATGTCTGCCTACCTGGGAAAGCATTCTCTGAAAGAACCATGACCACATCTCTGCCCTAAAAATACACAGGCATGTGGCAAATCAACACCCCCAAGGGTGAAGGACTGAACCTATAGAGATACCCACTTTCCTCTTGGTTCCTGTTGAGTTGCTGTGAGAATATCCGAGGCAGGGTGACTGTAATGAATAGAAATGTATTTACTCACAGTTCTGAGGTCTGTGAAGTCCATAATCAAAGGGCGTGCTCTGTCATTCCAATGCAGGACATGGAAAAAACAGAAAAGCACAGAATGAGGATGGTTCATCTTTTAATAAGGCAACACCCATGGGTACCCACCTACTCTCAGTATAATGAACACCCTCCTGGGGTCCCTCCTAGATGAAAGCATTCACCCACTCTTGAGGGAGCTCTTGAGGCCCGACCCCTTCCTAAGAGCCCCCACCTCCCAACTCTCCTGCATTTGGGATTATGTTTCCAACACATGTTATTCAACATACGCATCGAAGCCCACAGCAACACCATAAAACAAAAGGCCACAAAGCACTCATTTGAGGATTAATAACATCAAATGAAAAAGGCGTAGTAAAAGGAAGGAGGTGTCTTAAACTTCAGTCAAGGCAATGATCAGCTTTATCCCCAAAGTCCAATGCTGTAGCTTTCCAGAAAGAACTTCACAAGGGTTGAAGCGGCCAACCCAGTTCTCCATTCCACATTTGGTTCACTCACACCTTTCCTGGTTATTAGCCCTGCAGATGACCACCAGCTCCAGCTAAGGAGCAACTGAGAGAGAAAGCGAAGGCAGGATGAAGCCTATGCAAAAAACATGCCCTCACTCCAGCTACCGACCGCACCTGCGCAGTTCAGGAGTTAAGCAAAAGGTCTTGCATCTTACATCATCGGTGTGCTCTGGCAGCTACGTACGCGGCATGGTCACACAATCTGCACCTTAAAAAGCTGGACGCAGACCCCACCCTCTCTCTCTGCTCTGCTCCCCTCCACCCCTGCATCTTTCTCTCTCTGTCCTCCGCACGTGCTTTCCTCTCCAGGCCTGGCTTTCCTCTCTCCCCTACCCCCGCCCTCCTTTCCTCCTAATAAAGCTCTGAAAACTAATACTGGGTTCTGTCGTGACCGTGACCTTTCCATGCGGTAACCACCACCACCAGCAGCACCACATGCTGCCACCAGTGCCGTTTATTATCCTTTCACACACGTGTCAAAAGATAAACTGAAATTAAAGGGTACACACTATGAGTACGCTTTAGGAGTAAAAAGATATTTTTCTAGAGAGTAGGAATAAA
This sequence comes from Peromyscus attwateri, assembly GCA_902168425.1. Taxonomy (NCBI): domain Eukaryota; kingdom Metazoa; phylum Chordata; class Mammalia; order Rodentia; family Cricetidae; genus Peromyscus; species Peromyscus attwateri. The sequence continues at coordinate 23,119 of CABHPP010000817.1, read as the reverse complement.
AGCTTGATGACCGTTGCCCTCTGTTGTCAAGAAAACCAAAGCGAACGTGCAGACCTGGACCAACAGCTCAGAGTCACAGGATGACAGAAAAGTAGGAAGTGTTGTTATCGGTGAGAAGGAAAGCAGCAAGCTGAAAACACAGTGTCACTGTGGAGTTTTGAAAAGGGCATCAGAAGCCTCAGAAACCAGAGCTGATCTGGCATGGCAAGGGTCTAAGTCAAGGCCATAGAGGCGGAAACAAGGAAAGTCCACAGCAGTGCTTCTCAACCTGTGGGTCATGACCCCCTTGGCCACATAGCTACCCTCATAACAGTAGCAAAATGACAAAGTAGCAACAAAATAATTTTATGGTTGGGTGTCACCACAACATGAGGAACTACATTAAAGGGTCACAGCATTAGGAAGGTTGAGAACCACTAGGTCCTAAAGAGTTATAAAAATGTCACACTTTTCAAAATGATGCCTATGGCAAACAGCACATCAATCACTTCTAGACAACTGTTTTTCTTGATCCAAATGTGCAAGAGAAAAATACAAAGAAGCAGAGGCCTGTGTCTGTAATGTTAAAGATCCCAGTGTGCACCAGGGAGAATTTGCAGAGTCACAAGGATGATGCCACGAGGCTGTGTTTGGATAAACGCTACTTAACTGATAAAGTCTTCAGCAAGCAACCAGGAAGAAACAGCTGACCAGAGGAGCTCAAAATGTGGATGGATTCAGAAATCACCACAGCAACATTAAATAATAGGAAACACTACAGTGATTGTGAAGTTTTGCAGAGAATGATTTGTGGGCCTGGAATTTGGTACACATTCAGAGATATGTGAGAATTAAAGAAGGCATTTACTGACTGTGCCTTCCTCTTGAAAAAATCTCTTTAAGCTGTCCCTCTCCCAATAGAGACATCATATTGTTCACGATAGCCCTAATTTCCAACATCTCGTTAGTGCTAGCAGGACTTGGAGAGTCCAACTTATAAATAATAAGAGGTCTCTATTTATAGTGCAATGATCAAGGACCTCAGAGGAAGGCACTCATCCACAGAGCCAGAGCTGGGGTGGGAAGTGTCACTTTGAATCCCTGGCAAAGCCAGCATTCCCCTAGCTAAGCTTTTGATATTCAATAAGTACAATTTATTCTGCATATTTTACCGTGAGGAAAGGAACATCTCAAGGCCGAGTGTAAGGGTGGCGTCGGTTTGCGTTTGTGTCCTCGGCCCCTGACACCTGACTGGGCGGCCTAAACAACTGTCGCTGCTTCACTGGCTTGTGACTCGTGACCACGGCGCCAAGTGTGCCTCTGCATGGCATGTGGGTATTTCCCTTCCCCAGCTCCACAGACCACAAAAGCATCAAGGTGGAGGAGGGGCTGACTGTGGCAGGGCAGACACATCCAAAGACCCCAGGTCTGTTTGCTTTCATCCAGCCAAACCTGACAACAGCTTCAATCTGTTTATCTTGAAAACCCTCAAAGATAATACCAACAGATCACGTGGGGGAGAATTAGTCATAGGCAAACATGTTTTTTCCATATTGCCCCAAGAAAAATACCCCCTTCAAAGTTCTCCGATTCAAGCATTGCCTGATTATGAAACATTAGGTCAGGACCCCGAGGTTCTGATTTCATCAGAAATTCTGCCATGAAAACGTTCTGTGCTGGTGGGGCCTCATCAGCCCTCTCGGGATCCTAGAGAATTTCCTTGCATTTCCATTTCATACTGTAAAATGGGAAAGGGTGCAGTTCCCCATACATCTCATATCTCATTCAAATGTTAAAAGAAGGCTTTGAAGGAATAGATTTACATCAAGTTTTTTTGTTTTTTTTTTTTTTGTTTTTTTACAATTCTGTTTAGAATGCCATCTAAATGGAAATCTTTGAATTCATGCTTTCAGATAGCAATTAAATCCTATACCAGTTATTTTTCTCTTTGCTATAACAAAATCAATTTTCAGTGTGATGGTCCAGTCCACTGTGGTAGGGAAGGCACGGTGGCAACTTGAACTTGACCTAGCTGGTTACGATGACATCCACAGTGTCAGGAAGCAGAAAGAGAGGGATACTGATACTCAGTTTGCTTTCATCCTTTTTACGCATTCTAGGATCTTAGCCCCTGCAATGGTGCTGATCCCAGTTAGGATGGATCATCTCTGTCAGCAAAGTCTAGAGACTCTCATGCAGACATGTCCAAAGCTTCCTCACCTAAGTGAAGCCAGAGCCTGTGCTGTGGACACCCAGTATTAATCCTCACAGAGCTTGAGTGGCAGCCCTTTCTATCCAACTGCTGGCTGAGCACCGGGGTCCTGGTGACTTGGTGTCAGAGAAGATACAAGCCCATTTTGATGGAGACAGTGCAATCCAGGCAGTACAAGCTATATGGGTGATCAACCAGCAAGTTTTAGCAACTCCAAGTGACTCTCGGGAGAAAGGGAGTCTAAACTGGGTCCCCAAAAAGTAGAAGGAATTGTCTGGGGAAACAGAAGACAGGAGGTGTTTCTGTCTTATGATTCCAATAGGGATGGATCATTTAGGGGTGCGCAATCAGAGCCCTTTAGATAGGAGCTCCAGCATTTGACCTATCTGGAAGCTGAGTCTCAAAAGTGTAAACCACCTGCCTAGTGCTGATGGCAGATCAGTGACAGAGCATTAGATGGCTACAATACAATGATCCTGAAGCTCATGGACATCAAGCAAGAGCCGTCATCCACGTCCATGGCAATCCCATTCTGCTACGGGTTGGGAGGCCTGCAGGTGTAAGAGCAGTGAGGTCCATCATGGCTTATCACCCCATCATCATATCTCAATCCCTGAGGGCTGTTTAGGTGCCCAGCTCCCCTCCCCAGTCAGGCCAGCGCCTTCGCTGTGTTCACCATTCTGCATTAAGTGGTCATCCTCATGCTACAGTGTGTCGGAAAGTGACATTGACAGTGTGGCAGCCCCAGAGTGGGGCATGAGCAACAGCTTGTGTGTCTCAAATGTCAGCTTTGGTCCCATTCAATCCATCTCATCCATGAATGAAGAGTCAACAAGTTGCTGAGAAGACTTTAAAAATCCCCTGTACCCCAGCTCACAATCCTACTGCCATTCCCACAATGGAAAAGCCCTTAGTGTGTGAATATAAGCAACTAACCATGTTAGTTACAACTAGTCATAACTGACAGTGGAAATTCTGCACTAGTATACTTTGACTAATCTGAATTTTTACTCATCTTTGTTTAGCCTGCCCCACGGCAACAAACATATACACATGTTGATGATAATATGGTGGCATGGCCTCTCCAAAAAACAGGACCATACTGGGCTAAGGAGATGGTTCAGTTGGCAAGGGGTTTGCCTTGCAAATAAAAGGATCCGAGTTCGATCCTCAGAACTCACATTAAAAATCCAGGTGATCCCAGCAATAATAAGATGGAAGGCAGAGACAGGCAGACACCTCAAAGTTCACTGGCCAGTTAGCCTAGCCTCCTTGGCAGACACCCACACACAAGGAAGCAGTAGCATGTCCTGTGACCTCAGTGCATAGTAAATGGACTTCTGTGAGGCAAAAGTTCATTAAATAGGCACTGCATCACTCCTGAAAATTTTAGACACAATCTCTCTGTTTGATAAACTAGATGTGTGGAAGATGCTCGTCCTCATCCATGTGGGTACCAGGGGTGGTGAGAACATTGGGAAGAAGACAAGAAGGAAGAAGATTTAAAAATGAGGAGAGAAAGGAGGGGGAAACATGGAAGGATTCCTTCTCCAAAGGATACAAATGTGGAGAGAACAGAAACACATGACTTACTCTCTATTTTTAGCCGGCAGAACAATGTTTGGCAAACAGTTCTCAACAAATAATAAATTTTCTAGACATTGCTAGGAGGACTTGAAAGATCGTTGAGTGTTTTCAGTAAGGGGTGGGGGTGGTAGTCAGCAGACCTCCCCATCATTCTGCAAGACCTGTCTCCATTGATGGAATGGATCGAGGAGACTAAGAACAAAGAGTAGTTGATGCAGAGCCCACACCCACCGGGACCAGCCAGTGAGTCATGCCTGGGAGATGAGGGAAAGATTGGGAAAGGAAACAAAGCGAAGGCATGCACAGTGTGCACCAGTGGGCATCCGATAGTCTGCCGCGCCTCGAAGAGCCCATTGTGGCCGCTTATCACTCAGAGCCCCAGCAGAGGCAGGTGCGAGCCTGCTAGGAATTGTGCAAGAGCCTTCCAGTCATCCAGGTAGGAAACGCCACCACAGCAGCCCTGATCTTCCCCTTCTCCTGCTGACCAATACTTCACTAGCTGTGAATATCTTCGGATTAAGCTTCCCCTCCTCCCCTTGGCATCACCCCTCACAACCTGGTCCTCTCCTAAAAGTCACCGACTGTATTGGATGTGTATGTTTATGTGTATTCACGTGTACGGGAAGCACTTGCACAGGAAGGCCAGAGACCGTCAACCTCAGAAGCTAGCAACCTTGCTCTTTTGAGACACAGTCTCTCATTGGGACTTCGATCCCACCAGTTAGGCAAGGCTGGCTGGGCAGTTAGCTAGCCTCAGAGATTCCTCCTGTTTCTGTCATCCCAGCACTGGGATCCCAAGCACACGCCACCTCGCCCAGTTTTTTACTTGGGTACCAGGGATCCAACTTGTGTCTTCACATTTGTGCACCAGGTCATCTCCCGGGCCCTGTTTTCCCTGTACAGTAATGAATACAGCTACCTCTTGGGCAGAACTGCCCCAGCTGGCCCTTGCCCTAGCAAAGGCCTGGTTATTGACTTCCAAACAAAGAGAACCTTCCAGCCAGACTCATTTCCCATCACCAGCTTTACAAACCACGCTACCTTCGAACCACTCCCTGTCTCTCTGACCCTCCCCTCGAGTCTTTAACCATGATGTGATTTGTTATCTTTCCCAGTGGCTTCCTTTTCTGAAAATCATTTCCTTCACTTCTTTGGTTGCCCAAGGGAACCTACTGTGAATTCCTTTACGATAACGATCATCTTCTGCCTTGTATAATACTCATCTATTCATATATCTTACTTTTATTCTAACAGACTGCAAGTCCCCTGGGAGTAGTATTTATATTCATTTTAACCCTCTGAAGGCCTAGTCCTTTATTTGACCTCATTTGTGATTCAATCAGAGGAAATGAATAAATGAATGACTATCTGACTTTAATTATTATATGAAAATGGGTCCAACACAAACATCGCTTCAGAGTCACGGGAGGTAGATTAGACGGCGGTAAGGGATTAAGAGCAGATCTTTATCTTCCTGTAGCTTAAGGATGGCTTTGCACTTTGGAATCGCAGGCAGCAGGCACCACAGAAGCCTGTACCTTCCTGATAGTGCTTGCTCCAGCTCGCTGCCTGTTCCTCCATGCTCCGTGGGTGGCTGCAGCTAGGTGGGAACTTGCCAATTTTGTGCAAGAGGACATGGCTGTGTGCAGGTATCTCAAGGTGCTTGCTCATTCTTCCTCATTTTCAACCCACGGTCCCTCATCCTCTCCCCCACCCCCTGCCCCAGTCCCATGGGTGCAGTTGCTCGGCTTTAGATGTTGTCTTATGTGTAAGAGGACATGTTCCAGTAATTCTAATGACATGTTAGGACATGAGAGCTTGTCAATCAGCTCACCGATAGGTTTGTTGGTGGTGATGGTGGTTGCTTGCTTTTTGTTTTTGAGACAGGGTCTCTGATAGCCCAGACTGTCATTGAACTTGTCATGTCTGAGAATGACTTTGAACATGGAATCCTTCTGTCTTTATCTCTGAAGTTCTGGGATTACAGGCATGCACTCCTTCATCCAGTTTATGTGTTGGTGGGAACGGAACCCAGGACTTTGCCCACACCAGGCAAACATTCTACCAACTGAGGAATGTCCTCTACCCTCACTGTAGTCTTTTTAATGTTTGTTTCTTGGAAAAGAAGATTCTCCTCACTGTGTTTATTTAAAACTTTCTCTTGCTTACATTACTCGGGTCTCCTCCAACATCAACAAATGAAGACGACACAGGACGGAGAGAGATTCTGTGTCTTTTAGGATTGAATCCAGGATCACCCTGTCAACCGAGGTTTCACCAGGTCGCAGAGATAGGGTTCAACCTCTCTTATGTAAATGAAGGTGAGGAACTCCAGGCTGTGACAGGCTGTGTCTATAATGACATCAGTGGCCTATAGGGTGGGTATGAGTCAGTAAGTACTCTCTACTCTTCCCTTCATCAGATCCATAGGGGCAACACCAAGAATTGCAGGGCAACAGCTTTTCAATAAGCAAAATCTGAAACTGGGTAAAAAAAAAAAAAAAAAAAGAAAGAAAGAAAGAAAAATTGTTTTCCTTAGTAACACTAAATAGCTCCCTTCCACATGGCGTCACATCCTGCTCCATTACATCACTTCCTGTGTGTAGATGCATGTTTCTCACTTTAACTTCATTCCTGCTCTTGAGTGAGTAAGAGCTTGACTTGACTTGTGGGTCTAATTGCTTCCTCTGAATTACTGACGAAATTGAAGCATGGAGGTGTCACAGGACAAACATGATCCTACAAAAGTCATACAGCATGTCATTAACCACACCGGACCAACTCTGCTCCAGAGGCTTGGGAGTTACTCTACACTGATCTTGGAAAGCAGAAGGGCAGGGCTTGTTCCTAGTAACCAGCTCCCACAGTCAGAGAGCTTAGGGGGTAGTTTGGTTCCATCTTTATCAATAAGCCAGATCTGGGGATGATGTTTATATATCCTTACAAGTCAGATCGATTGGGCAGGGGCGGGGCAGGGGGGAATCTGGAGACACTATCACTGCATATGAAATACACAAAAGGGTAGGTATGGCTCCCTGTTCATTGTTTCCCAAGGCTTGTGCCCAACTCTTGCGCTCCAGCTAAGTGCCTATGTCCATTTGGCTCAGTTACTTTCATCTGTAAAAGGTAAATAAGGATTCCCACCGACTACTCAAACTCATTGGAGATATTCTGAATGAGGTGAGGGACAATTAGCAGTGTTCTCTAGGCCTGACGAATATGACAGGGCAGACCACAGGGACTTCGCCAAACCCACCCACTGAAGACTTTGAACCAAGTCTGTGAGGTGTGTGTGCATCATCACCCCCCCCCCAATTTATGAATGAATAACAGAGCTTAAGAGATCTAAGCACACCGGTATGGCCAGCACATGAAGCAAGGATTGAAATGCAGGGGGCAGATTCATAGCTTAGGAACCCCATGTTGGACCCTGGCTCATGTCAATAGGTCTTTATCTCTTGGCTGTATCCAAGAATCATCGGGGTTTAAAAGGAAGGAGGGACACTACAGAAATACTACGAATTAAAGAAAGAATTCAGGGCTGCCTCCCTTTGTTCTCCACTGCTGGGTCATCAGCAAGGCTTGCCACCACCCCCCACATTCACCTGCCATCACTACACCATCAGAGGCCACCTGGAACACAAGCAGAGGACACCTGGAACACCATCAGAGGCCCACCTGGAACCCCATCAGAGACCACATGGAACACCATCAGAAGCCCACCTGAAACACCATCAGAGGACACCTGGAACACCATCAGAGGCCACCTGGAACACAAGCAGAGGCCACCTGGAACACCATCAGAGGCCACCTGGAACACCATCAGAGGACACCTGGAACAACATCAGAGGACACCTGGAACAACATCAGAGGCCCACCTGGAACACTATCAGAGACCACCTGGAACTCCATCAAAGGCCACCTGGAACCCTATCAGAGGAGACCTAGAACACCATCACAGGCCCACCTGGAACCCCATCAGAGGCCACATGGAACACCATCAGAAGCCCACTGAAACACCATCAGAGGACACCTGGAACACCATCAGAGGCCACCCGGAACAGCATACAAATGAACAGCATGGCTTCTTGTTGCTAAGCCAATGGACACTGCACTGGAGTCACTTAACTAGTTGTGTTCTCCTCTTCCTGGGAATCCTGACTTCAGTCAGACACTTGTATCTCCCCACCCTTTTCCGACTCCTTGAACATATCTCAGGCTTCTCTGCTTCTTCATTATTTCCTCAAGCATCCTCTCCTTTGTCATTCCTGCCAGACTCTTTCTGTTTTCTCACTCTGCTAGATTTCAAACTTGAATTCCACCCATTTCCAGAGCTAGAACTTACTACTATTACCACTATTATTATTTTACTGAAATAACTCTCACATCTTGAATCCTAACCCAACTCTCCTCCTAAGCTCCAGCTACCTACAGGACATCTCTATTTTGATAACTCAAGGATACTTTAAACTCAGCCTAATGAAGCTTCCTCTTCCATCCCATAATGAAGTATCCACATCAGTAGAGAACTCTGGAAACCCCAGGTGTGGTTCTGAGAGTCACCATCTCTCTCAGATTCCACTTCCCACATAACTCCATTGTCACTGTTTCCAACCTAGTTCATGTCGCCAGCATCCCCTGTGAGCTCTGGGACAGCCTCTGTCTGGAAGAGCTTCCTCCACCTTGTCCCCACCCTACTTCAATGTAGTCTACATAAAATTATTTTCCTTGCTACTTCAGAACTGTAATTTTGCTACTATTATGAAGCGTAATGTAAATTCTGTGTTTTCTGATGGTCCTAGGCAACCCCTGTGAAAGGGTCATTCAACCCCCAAAGGGGTCATGACCCACAGGTTGAGAACTGCTTGACTGGTACTGTGATGTCTGATCATATCTCTTTGTTCTCATTTGCGAAGGCCTCCTGAAGGAGGAAGTGAGACATTTCATGTAGTCCTGACTCTTTTTTTATCTGGTCCCTGCCTTCCCAGTTTTATCTTTGCTGACTCCTCACGATAATCATTTTCAGATGTTCCCAGACCATGCCATTCTTGAGTCTGTCAGGTTGCCTGTAGCAAGTACCATTCCTGCACTTGAGCCCTTCATCTCTGCCTCTGGGATAATCCCCCCCACACACACACACACATACACAGATCCTTCTGGTCTCAGTTTAGGTAACACTTCACCTGAAATGCCTTCTTGGGACTCCTCAATCCTGCCCCAGGATTGGTTACAGACTTTACATATGTGTTCTCATACCACCTATGCTTGTACTTAGCTTGACACTCTCCTGTAACAAGCCATTTATTTCTCTTGGCTTTTCCTTCTGCAGAGACTGGCTTGCACTCATAAGGACATGTGCAATTCAGGAAACAATGCCTAGACCAATCGTTTTCCAGAATAGGTGAACAGGTGTGTAAGTGTATATACACAGCACAACCTCATGATTTCGCAGTGATTCCAACCCTGGGTCTTTCATTACATCAGAGTTCAGCAGGTCAAGATGTTTCGTAACTTCTAGATCCCAAAAGCTGCGGGAACTGCTTGAGTTCGTATCACCCAGTGACTCATGTTTACCAGAGTTTCACTTTGAATTTTCAGGTTCAAAGCAGAAAAAAACGTGTTTCCTGGATACCTTAGACCTCAACTAAGATCCAATTACACACATTTGCATCATTCCCTCTACCTACTAAGGCCTTTCTCAACCCAACTGCGTTTCTCTGCCTTGATTTCTACAGTGGTGTGTCTCTACATAGATAACAGACCAACCTCCCAGCTCCCTAAAAACCTTTCACATGAAAATCCTATGAGTTCCTCACTTCCTTGTCCTCTACTCAAGATTCTCTTGACTCTATCTGTAAATATTGGACTCTGCTTTCTAAAGCTCACTTTATATTACTCTAGAAAGAAGACTTAGGCAAATAAGGAGAAGTTGATTAAGGTTTTCTCCTCTTCCTCCCCCACATTCTCCCCCCCCTTTCCCCCCCCCCTTCTTCTTCTGCCATTTCAATTGTGCATTTTCTGCCAAATAATCCTAGTATACTGGCAGCTTCTCATTTATTCAACAGATACCTCCTGAGTGTCAACATACCACAGGCGTTGTTACAAGGACTGGAGTCAGAAATAAATGAAATTCAGACCTTGCCCTTGGTGAAGGAACTGGAAGAAAGCCGTTTAACAAACACTCTGCATTAACGCGAGATGAACACAGCTTTTCCAGATGGTCACACACATGCTTTGTTACTTCCTCCAGTGCCGTGCTTCTTTGTGTGGAATATGCTCTCCACTGTTGATCCTATACCATAATAACCAAAGAGGACATTTACGTGGGAAGAACCCAAGCTTGTGTCTTCCAACTATGGGCACTCATTTGGGACTTCATTATTCTTATTCATCATAGAAAAGACAAAAAAAAAATCGTTTCACCCCATGTGTACATTACATTATTTTTTGTTTCTCTTTGACCCCTTTGTCTGGGTCAGAAGGGGAACTGATTTTTTTAAGTTTGGGTAGCCCTAGAGTTCTATGATGCAGTAAGTCAAAGAAGGAGAGAAAATTCTAGAAAGTCCTCATGTCTACTCATGGTTCCAAACCAAGTTGAGAAGTGGATGAAAATGATAACTGAACCATCACGTCTCCAGTCTCCTCTTCTACAAAGGAGAGATGCCCAGTGGTCCAGTGGTGCATGAAGTCAAGCCTCAGGCTGGGAAGTAATGCTGGTGGGAAGACTGTGGAGGGAAACTCAAGCTTCCCTCCCCACATTCTGTCTGAATAAGACAAGGAAAGCGGTACTTTTGAGACTTTATGTAAAAGCTGAAATAATGGGTAAAGAGGCATGAAGAAAACAGATTAGGCAAATCTGAACATATTCACTCCTTCGTCCTTTGTAAGTCTCGACCAGAGCATCAGGCATTTCAACCTCCAGGTTTAACAATCAAGTAAGTCTCCTAATCCTAGCCGGTATTCCAGATGCCATGGTCAATTTGACTTCGCTTCAGAGAACAGAACCCTAATGTGACCAGTGCCAAGTAGAGAATCTACCTGTTACATTCTGCTCTTTTTTTTTTCCAGCCCTTTATCCAACATCTCTCAGTTCAACCCAGTTGAACACACATTGGTTACTCTGCCTTCGAAGTGGGAATGACAACCGGTCAGTTGGAATTAGGGAAGGAATGCAAAACTCAGTGCCTGTACGTCAGAACGGGATACATTTTCTACTATTTTATGCTCCCCCTTTTAACTTACTCTCTAACAACTATTTCTTTTTTTTATCAAGAAATTCTGCTCTAAGCCTAGCCCAGGTCCATCTTGGATTTCAGAAAACACTAAGCAGATCACAAAACCAAGCACAGAAGGTTAATAATGTGTGAGCACCATGACAAGTCAGCCAAGCAAGCAAACAGTAAACAAAACACAGCCAAGAACTGAACCGCAGAACTCGTATGAACTTACATTTGTTCAAATATTTATATGCAGGCTACAATGTAATAAAGAATCTAAACTACTATTAAGAGACTATGAAAAATGACCAGGCATATTTGAAAAATAATCAAATATATTTTGTAGAAATCAACACTCTAATCATTCAAAGTAAATTGATCATGGAATTGAAATGAACTGGAGACTGATCTAAAGAAATTATCCATAATGCAATAAAACAAAAAAAAAATGTATAAACTACAAAATGGATGCTGAGAGACAAGAGGGGAACTACAACATAAAGAAAAGAGAGTTCCAGGACACTCTGATCCACAGAGGAGGGAAAGGCAAAATGTAAAGTCACAGCGACTGAAATTTTCCAGAACTGAGGAAAATGGTGAGTCTTTAAATTCAGGCAACCCAACCCAATCTACCCAAAGTAGAAGAACACCAGCTGACTTGGATCTACATCAGGTATACTAAAACCACTGCGAACAGGAAACAAATTCAGAGTATCACGAGGAAAAGGGACAGTACTTTTTTTATACTAAAAAGAAGGAGTGTCCTGATGCTAATGCAGCAGACAGAGGACAGGAAGGGCTTTCACACTGACAGGATAACTCACAGCAAAAAGAACGTTCCTAAAAGTATATTCTTGGAGCCTGCTGTGGTGGCTGGAACCTGCCATCTCCAGACCCTTGCTCAGGAGGTAACTGCTACAGGATTAGGAGTTCAGCTTCACAGCCAGACCCAGGCTAACCTACACAATAGGAAATGCTGTGTGAAAACAAACAACCCCCTCCCCCTCAAAGTATATTAAGTAGAGAAAACAAAAATGATGTAATACCAGAAGTCTGATTAGAAGAAGGAATTGTGACCCAAACCAATAAATTGTAAGAGTACATCAGAACAGGTAATTACAGTAAAAATAATAATCATAATAAAATATCTCATTTATGGAATAAAACAAAAACAAAAGAGAGATGGTTCAGCAGTGAGGAGGACTTAATGCCCCTGTAGAGAGTATGTTCCTGTGATAGTCTGAATGAGAAGTCCCCCCAAAAGTCTTGGTCTTTCAAGTATTTTGTCACTTGTTGGTGGCTGTTTGGAGAAGGTTAGGAGCTGTGGCCTTGCTGGAGGATGTATGTGACTGGAGACAGCCTTGGGCGTGTCAAAAGACTCCCACCATTTTGAGCTAGCTCTCCCTGCTTCCTGTTTCTAGTTTGAGATGTGAGCTCTCAGCTTCTGCCCTAACCACCTCCAGCCTGCTACCTCTGCTCTGCAAGCCCCAAATAAATCCTTTCTTCTATAAGTGGCCTTAGCAAAGGCAGTCCCTGACGTTCAGTTTCCAGCTCCAAGGTGATCCAATACCCTCTTCTGGCCTCGGTGGGGGTGGGTTCCTACACGCATGTGGTATACATCAACTCAAATACACACACACACACACACACACACACACACACACACACACACACACGTCACATGTGCATATAAATAAAATGATTAAAACTTCAAAAATAAAATAAAATCAGGTCAATGGTAATATTCCAAAGGAAAATGGTGAGAATAGAAATTAATAGGCCAATTGTTTGGGGGATATTGATTATATAATCTATTGATTAATCTTACATGTACTGATTTCAATTATTAGAATTTCTAGAATACTAAGAAAATATAGCCCATTTTCAAATCAGTAGAAAAAGTAACATGAGAAATAGTCCTTTAAGAACTTAGGGCAGCTGTGGACTTACTTGCCTTTAATCCGAGCAACCAGAAGCAATGGCAGGTACGTCTCTGTGAGTTTGAAGTCAGCCTGGCTTACATAGACAGCCAGGGCTATATAAGGAGACTCTCTTAAAACAACAACAACAAAAACAAAAACTAAAATAAAGAATTGCAAAATCTTTTAAAGAAAAAATAAGAATGCAGAGAAAAACAAAACATTTAAAAACTCATTCATAGTAACTTCTTTTTCCCTGAGATGGTAGCTATTCATCTTCAAGTTCCAGCTGTTCCCAGCACCACAGTGATTGTTCTGGAAACAGGTGTGAGACAGAGAACTTCATTCTTCCTAACTCTTGCTCATTCTTACACATGAACTTTCTGAACTCCAGAATTCTTGGAGCAAAACTAATCATTAATTGCTTTTCCTCTTCAATACCTCAGAACTCCTGCCAAGTGTGAGCAGTTTTGTTTGTTTTTATCTTCGATTGCCCAGGTTAGGAACTACGGTTTATTTAGCAAGGGCAGCTATTTCTCTAGGCTCAAGGAAGACAGATGAAATGTGAATCCAGATTCTGAAAGTCAACGCAAATGCTCCAGTACTGTACCAAGATGTCTGCTGGATGAAGAATGCTCAGATGAGGCCCTGATGTGCCAGTCACACAGCAGATAGTCCAAGAGTATTGATTCTGGGTGGATTTCAAGTGAACCTTCTATACTCCAGTACTAGCATCCTTAAAAGACAGGCATTAAGTTCATCACCCTGATATCCTAAGGATCTGTTAAAGTGCAGGAAGCCATGGGAGGGAAGCTGCCCTTTAAACTCATGCATTTAGCCATACATTAAAGACCTTGGTTAGGACAGTCATGGTCTAATGGGAAAGAGAAAAGAAGTCCCAAATCCCCAAGGCATCATAATGATGTTGCCATGGGGATGGCAAAGAACCAGGATGTAGCACTTGGAAGATGGGATGAGGTCACCTTCTTCAGGGTACCAGACCCCTCTAGTTTACAACCATGTGAAAAAGGACTCCTTTCCCTGGCTCTGCCAATACCCTTATCTGGATTCATTATCTCCAGCAAGCTGTTCTTTGATTGCTAAACTGCCTTCCCATTGGAAAGCTTCATTCCTGAGTGCTAAAAAATTGAAAACACCATCAAAGAAGAAAGCAGCATGGAGAGACCCTGGTACAGGGCACTTAGGCGGAGTCAGGGTGCCATTCAACCTGGTCTCAGATATTGCACCTTTAATCTGGACTGCAGACAAGCCAACCTCCGGATGCAGCTGACCTTCGAACTGAGGCAAAGTGAAATGCCCTGAAATGTCACTTAACCTCTCTTGAGGTGAACAAAAGACCCTTTCCCCCAAACTGTTCAGGGACCAAGACCCCACTCAATCCCCCCTTAGCCACAGCACTGCTCCAGCAGGTGTAAAAACACACAAAATGCAATTTCCCATCCCCCATGCTTTCAAACTGCGTATGCAGCCTCCATCCTGGAAAACCTCAGAGAGCTCACTCCGAGCAACCAGAAGGCTCCTTTCCTAGGTGACCATTCCAATGTAGCGCCAAGAAACTCTGTTCTCACGTTCATAAGACCTCAACTTGAACTTGACAGATTGATCGAGTCAGCTGATTTGAAAGCAAATAGTAAATTGATAGGAGTCAAAAACACACTCCAAGAACAGAAGGGACAATGACATTTACCAGAGAGGGACCTAAGCCCCCGGAAACGATTATTTAGCCATTTCTTCATTTAATCTTTGCAGTGGCCTTCTGCTACATACAAATCATCACTACGCGCATCTCATAGAGAAGGAAACTAAAAACCCAGAGAAGCTCACAATTTTCTGAGGTCAAAGTCCAAACGCAAGGTTGTTGATCTAGAACCATTTATGATTTCGACCCTTGTGTGTGAGGTCACGTGTCAGTCAGTGGTTACCCAGAGGCAAATCATCAGTGGGATACACAATGGCTTGCCCGCTTCGCAAGGCCCCTGCAGGATGAACATGGTTGCCCGCCAGCACACAGGACTTGTTAAACCCTACACCCCAAAAGGCGTCTCTTTCTATGGCTCCGCTGCTCTTTAGTTTGTCTTGTTCTGTTTGTCCGTTATTTGTGAGGGAGTTACAGAAAATTAATCACATCAAAAACTGGCTGGAGAGATGGCTCAGTAGTTAGGAGTGCTGGATGCTCCTGCAGAGGAGCTGGGTTCAGTTCCCAGAACCAGTTCCATCCCCAGCATCTAAGCCCAGCAGT
The DNA here is from genome assembly GCA_902168425.1 of Peromyscus attwateri. Classification (NCBI taxonomy): domain Eukaryota; kingdom Metazoa; phylum Chordata; class Mammalia; order Rodentia; family Cricetidae; genus Peromyscus; species Peromyscus attwateri. The sequence continues at coordinate 7,945 of CABHPP010000817.1, read as the reverse complement.
TCACAATCATCATTACTCCAGCTCCAGGGGACCCACGGGATCTTCTGGCCTCCTTGGGTACTGACCAAGCACACACACACACACACACACACACACACACACACACACACACACATCCATAGTTAAAGTACAAAAGCAGCAAGGTGGTGTTGGCACATGCTTTTAAACCCGGCACTCTTGGAAGGCAGAGGCAGATGGATCTCTGAGTTTCGAGGCCAGCCTCGTCTACAGAGAGAGTTCCAGGACAGCTGGAGCTACACTGAGAAACCCTGCCACAAAAACAATAAACAAACCAACCAAAAAATTAAAACAAAAGTTCACAAAGACTCATAGTAACAGGTACAGACATTTGGTGGTTTACAAATGAGTAATAAATAGCACAAGACAGAAAAGAAAGGAGAGGAAACAAAAAAAAACCTTTAATTTGCAAATCTCTGAAACAAACAGATGAGTGAAAGGAAAAACTGGGAGGGAAGGGGAGCTAGGAGACAGGGTGTCTCGGGAAAGACCTTTACAATGGGGGAACATTCTTCCTTTCATTCTGGGATCTGAGAGCTCATGTTAGCCCCCTCAGTTCCAAGAAGCCGATTCTCTTACAGGGCAAAGAGCGAGCGTATTACAGTATACTTAGTACCCTTACCAAGTGATCTGCAATCTTCAAGGCAGAGCTTTTGGAGTGACGTGTGTAAGAACTCACTAGCAGGATTGTAGCACAAATCCTGATTGGTCTTAAAAATAAAACCCGGAGCCAGATATCAAGGTAAATGCAGAAAGATCAGAGAAGGAGCCAGCCACTAGACAGACTCCTCACCTCTACCTAGTCCTCAGCCTGAAAGGGAATGAGCTCCTGTCTTCTCCTGCCTTATATTCCTCTCTCCGCCCAGCCATATCACTTCCTGTCTCCACCTCCCTATTGGTGGGATTAAAGGTGTGTGCCACCACTGCCTGGCTCTGTTTCTCTTTTAGACTGGATCAATCTTGTGTAGCCCAGGGTGGCCTTGAACTCCTGATCTTCCTGCTTCCTCCTCCCAAGTGCCACCACGGCCCGGCCTCTGTGGTTACAAGTGACTAGCTCTGCCCTCTGATCTTCAGGCAAACTTTATTTGTTAGAATGCAAACAAAATATCACCACACAGGATCAGAATGAACTTGTAGCCTTCTCAAAGAACGCTTGAATTGCTTGGATCATTAATTTTTCTAAATTAAAATTAGGGTTCTTATATTATTCTTGTAAAGAGGAAATAAAGTAGCGGCGGTGGGGGGGGGCAGGGCGTAGATAACGCTTGGGAGGTAAAGTATTGACGGCAGCGATGTCTGTCTCCTCTATGGTCTCTGTCTTGAACAGAATAGGAAATACAAGACACAGCCAGCAATTACTTATTGACATGATTCTACCCTTTAAACAGATGAATCTTAAAGATTCCAGCTTGTTAAACGGTGTGTAGCTCTCACCCCAACATAAGCTGTCTTGCAGAGAGCAAGGAGTATGAGCCAGAGAAGGCATATTCTTTTTGAGATTATAATAGAATATTTCCCCCTTCCCTTTCTTCCCTCTAAACCCTGCCATATATCCCTCAGTGTTCTCTTTCAAATTCACGGCCTCTTTCTTCATTAATTCTTATTACATGCATGTTAGAAATACATTTTCTACGAGCTAGCATCTCTGGAAGGAGGAAGGAGGAAGTCAGTTTATGTGTTATGCCCAGCACTAAGTACGTAAATTGTAGTGCCCGGAGAAGAACGTGACCGTGGGAACATCTACTCCAAAGAGCAATTTAAAAGACGAGCAGGGAAAGACACTGTGGTAGGGAACTTTCCCCTTAAAAACATTGTATTAAGTTTGACACGTGAGAAGGGTATTCATGACACAGGACTAACGGCAATCTGAAGAATTTTGAAAGGTACTGTTTCAGCACCTCAATTTTATTTGATAAATAATGTTTTATTAATGTCTTCCACGATGACAATATTTTCATGCTTTGCTGTTTTGGAAATGTGTTTACTAGGCTGTCAACATTTATGATTTTGTAACTTCATTTTCAATCTATGTCACTGAAAGTGGCATCAATCACTCCTGACAAAGTCTGCAAATGATTGTTAACCAGTTTCGATTTTCCAGAAGGATCTTTTCAGCAGATGCAGCTGTTACCAGAGCTATCAAGAGTGTTTCACAGGGTGTGACAATTGTAACTTATTTTTTAAAAAAGCAGCTATACCTGTTGCCTTAATCACTGTTCTATTGCTGTGAAGAGACACCATGACCAGAGTGACTCTTACAAAGGGAAGCATTTAATTGGGGCTGAATTACAGTTTCAGAGGTTTAATCCATTCTCATCATGGTGGGGAGCATGGTGGTGTACAGTCATATGTGGTGCTGGAGAAAGAGCTGAGAGTTCTATATCTGGACCCACAGGCAGCAGGAAGAGAGAGATACTGGGATTGGTTTAGGCTTTTGAAATCCCAAAGCCCACCACCCCTCCAGTGACACACTTCCTCCAGCAAGGCCACACCTCCTAATCCCTGTCAAGTAGTGCCACTCCCTTGTTACTCAGCATTCAAATCTATGAGCCTTGGGGGGGGGGGGGGCATTCTGATTCAAACCACCACACATCTAGAGTTGACAATCTAATAAGGAATTTTTTTTTAAAGAGTAAATTCTTCATAAAATCCATTTTGTGTGGAAATCAGCATTTAACATAAAATATAAGAAATACATTGGTCCTTCTTACAACTCACAGAGATCACACAAGAAAAGTGACTTCAGGATTGGTATGAGGTACAGAACATCTGCTCATGTAGTTCATGACTATAGCTCCAACTGCAAAGAAAATGATTGCAAAATTCCCTTTATCGGTAGTTGGTTCACCCGAAATTCACTGTGAAAGCCTTATTGTTTTCCAGTACACACACACACACACACACACACACACACACACACGCACTCACACACATTCATACACATTCACACACATTCACACACACACACGCACACACACACACACGCACTCACACACATTCATACACATTCACACACATTCACACACACACGCACTCCCACACATTCATACACATTCACACACA
>CABHPP010000816.1:11728-40221 GCA_902168425.1 Peromyscus attwateri | reverse complement strand
CCGCGCTGGGACACTGTGACCCCACGCACCAGGGCGTCCGGGACCCCGGATTCCCCCCCGCGCAGCAGTGGTCTCTCCCGGCGCTGTGGCTCCTCCAGATAAAGCAGCGATTTCAGCCCAAATGTTTCTCAATTTTTATTGAATGCTGCAAAGCCGAGATCGTCTGGCGCGGCTGACAGGAGGAGGGGGGGGGGGCCCGGGGGGGGGGGGGGGGGGGGGCTGGGAGCGAGGAAGGGGCTGCCCAAAGCCGGGGGACTGGCCCTACCTGTCAGGGCTGGGAGTGCCACCCCCTTGCCTGAGCCCTGCCACCCGCGTCCCTGCGGCTTCGAAAGAGACTGAACTGCAATGAATGAGGGGGGAAAAAGAGGAGGGGGGGAGCTGGGAACAAAACAGGCGGCTTTCCCAGGCTCTGGGGCTGGGCTGGGGCCTCCGCCTGGGAGAGTGGGCCTTGGCGCTCGCCCGCCGGCCGGGGGTTCTCTCTGGCAGGGGTGGCGGGCCCTGGCAGGCAGACCCCAGGCCTTCCCTCCTTGCCTTGTTGTCTTGCGCGAGCCCACCGGCCCCTCCCCGCGGACCTTTCCAGCCGCACATTGTATTTCTCCTCTGTTGATCTGGTTCCCGGTGCAGTTTGCGCGCAGGGGTGTGGAGGAGGCCCGGGGGGTTCCTAGCGACAGCCCTTACTCCACCCCTCGGTGGAATGGACCTGTCTGGGCTGCTCGGTTTTGTGCATAACTGTTCCTTCAGGGAGGACACAACCCCTTGTTCCATTTCTGCGGGCCCAGCCTGCTCTGACAGCCTTCATCACCGTCATCATTAGCGGGCTTGCTGAGGCCGGTGGTGGGCGGACTGTAGGGACCCTGAGGGAACCACCCAGGCAGGGCCCCTGTCCTTTGGGATCCGCGCTCCTGAAAACACGCTTAGCCAACAGCACTGGCCATGCTCTTTGCATTGGGTGGAAGAGTCTCCTAGAGGAACAGGCTGTTAAATTCCTGTACCGACCCCCTTCAGTCTCTTTGTCCCACAAACTAGCAAAATGTCCCAGAGATGTCTTCCATTTGAGGCCCATTAGGCAGACAGTCCTGAGACACCAAGGAGGTTTGGAGATGTGGGTCACCTTTGGAAGCTCTGAGAGTCCATTGGAAGTGAACGTCAACCTGGGAGGCCACCAGAAAGAGGTGGACCTTGAAGGCTGCAAGGGAAGCAGAGAGAAGTGAGCCAGGGAGGGTAGAGGAGAATGGGGGAGATACTCCCCTCTGCTAACACCCTCCACCCGGTGTTGCCTGCAGACTCCTGTCTAGGGTAGAGATGAATTGGGTGACCCTGGCTTTTCTTTCTGTCTCTGCTTGTCAGACGTTCCAAGGGACTTAGGGCTTGGTGGACTCTGAACCTATTCTTCTCCATCCCAGGCGGCCCCTCCCCATCTCCACAAATAACTGCATGGCGTCTATTATATGCTGGGTGGATTCGGCTCTCCTTGCTTTCTATCCCCTGGGGCCCTTGCCATCATCAACCCACCCCTAGCAATTGCGTCCTTCTTTGATTCAAACTACAAATATCAGACACTCGCTTTCTTTGAGGACCCTGGTAGCATCGATGAGGCTCAGGGCTGTTTCTGGGTACATAATTTTGTCTTCTCCATTGTCTCAACCCTGGTAGCAGGATTAATCATCTCAGGTGATGAGACCGAGGACCAGGTAAGTCATCTGCTCAAGGTCATATAGCACATTGGAGCTAGGATTCAAGCTCTGTCTGTCTGACATCCCCTGGGCCTCCCGCAGGTCCACAGAAGGTCAATTAACCAACTTCCCAAGGCCACTGAAAACCTTATCGTTAATAGGTAGCAATCTGGACCTTTACCTGGTTTAACACAAAAATCACAATAACAATAAAGTCCCTCATCTTTCCCATCGGTTCTCCCTACACGTTTTTTTATCCCGCATTTGGGATCCTATAGAATGGCTGAGTTTTGTCATCCAGCCAAGGCCTTCCTCTCTGCTTGGCAACTGCCTTCAGCCTGCCTTGTCCCAGTCAAACTCTGCCCAGCTTTCTCTACTCCATGACCAGGGTTCCACCTCATCAACACCCTACTAAGAGCCTCGACTAATTTTGGCCTCTCCTCGACTGACACCCATTTGCTTAGAATGTTTCCTGAAAGATGATCAGTGGTTCTCTTGCTGGGGCCTCAGGATAGTTTGACTGTCTTCAATTTGCATATCGCCTCCCTGACCCCAGCAGATTAGGTGCTCCCTGTGAGGGGTGCTGGGGAGCTGCCCCTCTCCAGGTGCAGAGGCTGGAGAGCTTTGGATCCAGACCTGGGTCCCTCCCTGCAAAGGAAGAGCCGGCTGGAAGCTTCATTTGTCTAATGACAACAGCTCCTCGCATTTGCAATCACGCTTTAACAGTTTACAAAGCAGTGTTCACACCCATCAACTTGGCTCATGATAATTCAACCAGCCGAGCCTCCCGCCCCCAGCACCAGCTTTTAGAAGGGGAAACTGGCATCCAGAGAGGGAAAGGTACTTGCCCAAGTACTCTTAGCCCAGTTCACTGTGTGCTGCTGCAGCTGTAGAGAGATTTTTGATGACCTCACTTGTCTGTGTCGCTTTCTCTCTCATTTGATTGACAAACATGAGTTGGGCACGGGGAGGCAGAAATGCAACTGAGGACCTGTTAGACAAGACCCTGCAGGGAGTCCCAGATAGGGACAAAATAATGGACAGTGATCCGAGCCAGGAAGACAATAAAGCAGGGTGACAGATCACTGACTGGCCCGGGTGAGGGGGTGTGGGGTGTCATGGAAGCCTGTCTGAGGAGAGAATATGACAGCTGAGAGCCAGGCCAAGCAAATGTGGGGAAGGGACCTGCTGGGTGTCTCCTAGCTGCCCTCCACTCCCTTACTTGCCCAGTTACCGGACTGGTGGGGGCCCTTGGCCATGTGTAGATCAGAACACACCTCCAACCACAGCCGAACTGGGGGATCTGAGCAGTCAGCTCCAGTTCTGTCCTGACACCTGTTTGCTGTGTGACCTCAGACAAGGCCTCTCCCAGCTCATAGGTAACTTTAAATTTCTAGTAGCCACATTAAGAAATTAAATGGAGCTGGGCAGTGGTGGCGCAGACCTTTAGTCCCAGCACTAGGAAGGAAGAGGCAGGTGGATCTCTGTGAGTTCCAGGCCAACCTGGTCTACAGAGTAAGTTCCAGAACAGCCTGGGTTCCACAGAGAAACCTTGTTTCAACTCCTTCTTCCCCCTAAAAAAAGAAAAGAAAAATTAAATGGAGAACTGGACACATGTAACTTTGTATGCTTTGTGTGCTTAGCATGTACAAGGCCCCGAGTTGTTGTTGTTGTTGTTGTTGTTCTTCTTCTTCTTCTTCTTCTTCTTAAAATAAGGAGTTGATTTTTTAAATTTAAATTTATTTTATGTGCATTGGTGTTTTGCCTGCACGTATGTCTGTGTGAGGGTGTCAGATTCCCTGGAATTGGAGTTCCAGACAATTGTGAGCTGCCATGTGGGTGCTGGAATTGAACCTGGGTCCTCTGGAAGGGCAGCCAGTAAGTGCTCTTAACTGCTGAGCCATCTCTCCAGCCCTAGCCCTGGTTCTAACACCACCTCTAAGAAAAATAAAGGAAAGCAGGCAAAGCTAACTTTAATTATTTAAATCATCAAGTCAAAATTATTAACGTCAACGTGTAATTAATGAGCCATTTCATATTTTTTTTTCTTACCGTCTTCTATTTTGAGACAGTGTTTCATGTAACCTACTCTGGCCTTGAACTGTGGCAGTCCTCCTGCCTCAGCTTCCTGAGTATTGAGGTTATAAGAGTGAGTAATCTGGTATTTCACTTTCTAACACTCCTCGGTTTCTGTCTGCCCCATGCTGAATGCGGAAGAGCCCCCTGTGACAAGGGGCATAAATGTAGACATGGGAGCTGGGATGTGATTCAGTTGGTAGAGTGCTTGCCTAGTATACACAAGTTCTGGGTTCCATTCCCAGAGGTTCATAAACCAGCACTCAGGCAGAAGGACCAGAAAGCCAAAGGCATCTTCAGCTACACAGTGTGAGGTTAGCCTGTGCTACATTAAATCCTGTCTCAAATAAATGTAGACACTGACAGCATTAACTATCCTGCAGGGTGAAAAGTGAGATTCCTCCAAACTCTCCCAGGGCAGAGGACAGATTCGCAGCCTCTCCCTGAAGAAAGGGGGAGGGGCTTCCCAGAGGAGGGGCTGGTAAAGATCATCTTGACAGCTAGGATCTGACACCCCCACCCCCACCCCCACCCCCTCTTTATTTTTGTCTGAGACAAGGTCTCCCTAATGTAGCCATGGCTGGCCTGGAACTCGTTAGGTAGACCAGGCTGACCTCAAATTTATGATCCTTTTGTCTCTCAAATGCTGGTATTACTGACATGTGCCCACATGCCTGGCTGCCCTCCCTCTTTTGAGAAAAGTTTTTTTTCTACCTTCTGATAATATCACGACATGTTCTCGTTGTAAAGAATAAAAATGACAATGAACACTTCAGAGGAAATAAATAAACAAGATTCACCCAGTGCCCCCACCCTCCAACCTGAGAGCCACGGCTTGTGTTTTGTGACTAGTTTCGTTTTCTTTCTCAGCATTTTTTTCTTCTAGGCACACATCTGAGGTATAACTACAGCCTTGCTGCATGCACAGTGCTGAGCCCTAACTTTCTCCTCCTAGCATGGGGAGTATGTGTTGTTAGATCATGACTAAGGGAGATATGGTACCCCAGGGACCAGAGGGTGGGAAACATCAGCTACTCTTGATGACTCCTTGCTTCTCCTGAAGTCGACGGAGAACAAAGCCCTGCTGTGGATGATCCTCTGAGAGCAGAGCAAAAGTGAACAGAGCAACCAGGAGAGGAGGATTCCACTGAAAGCCACTTTGAGTCTGAAGCCAGCCCAGAGTCTTTGTCACTGGGAGGTAGAGGTGACTGGGCTGGGCTGAGATTCTGAGCAGCTGATCCCTCTACCGCCACCTGGTGGCCTCTAGCATTAGTGCACTCTCCAGGAGCCTGGTCTGGACAGACATGTAACAGGCAGGAGGTACTGGAGTCACATCTAATCCAGTCCTCTAGATGGATTTCCGCCAAGATCTACATATCTGATCAATCCTCCTTCCTGCTGTAGGCTAACATGGGTCCTCATTTGCCTCTTGCAGTAAATACAACCCCCCTGTCCTGACATTCAAGGCTCCTCAGAGACTGGACCACTCCATTCTCCAGCATCATCTCTACCGTTCACCTCAGACCCTGTTTTCTGTGGTATTCTTCTCCTCCTCGTGCCCCAGTTCTTATCACCCTCAGCTCCACTCTGCCACATTCTCCAGGCCATCCTCAAAGTCCTGTCACATGATGCTTACTCCGTGAGTCCATCCCGCCACAGACACCCTCACCAGCATGCTGACGGCACGTGCCTTGATTTCCTTCACTGTCCCCCCACCTGTCTCACAACACAGAAAGAGGGGGGCTTTGAACTTAGCAAATGATATGTTGAGGCCATGGAGGCCATGTGTGACCTTATCTCAGTTTCTCTGTTATTTTATTTGTTGTTTGTGTCTCTTTGTGAGACAGTCTCGTTATGTGACTCACGATCCTCTGGCCTCAGCCTCCTGAATGTTGGGATTATAGGCATGCGCCATTTGCCTGGCTCTTGGTTTATCTACAAAATGGGTCCAAACCTTACAGATTCACTAAGAGGACCGAATGAAGTTGAGTGTGATAGCATAGGCTTGTAATCCTAAGTTAGTAATGCTCAAGATGATTGGCAGTTCCAAGTCATCCTGGGCTACATAGTATCTCAAAAAGGAATAACAATAATAATAATAATAATAATAATAATAAAGAGTACAAAACTGGGTGTGGTGGCATACGTCCATAATCCCGGCATTTGGGAAGTGGAAGCAGGAGGCTCACAAATCAAGTTTGAGGCCAGCCTGGGCTGTGTCAAAACAAAACAATATAGAAATGAGGTGCCAAGCCAAACACCTGCCTTAGAGTGTGTCTGGGACACACCAGTCTTCCTTCCCGCTAGCCCACATCTCCTGTGTCTCCTGACCCTCGGCAGGCCCACATCCTGTCCCTCTCTAGATCCCAGAGTCTAGCAAAGGGTTGCAACTTGGGTATTGAGTTGCTGATTGACACCTCTCCCACTGACAAGAAGAACCAGCTTGGCACCAGAAACAGGTGGTAAGACTCTTTGAAGTGTCTCTGAGCCACCAGAGACAATGATTCACTTCTTCCCTAGAATTGGGAAGGCCTGGGCTGTCTATCTGGAGCAAAGGGTCAAGACAGGGGTGGGTGGGGCCTGGCTGGCAGCCTGTGCTCTTATCATCATCTTTGATCCTGCAACCATTATGTGAGCCAGCAAGGCTTCCCCACTTGACTGCAGAGGAAACTAAGGCCCAGAGAGAAAGTGATTTGGCTAAAGTCATTCAAAAGACTCAGGATATCTAAGCTGAGTGCCAGGATTCCCCTTCCGTGGGTTAAGGCTTTCTGAAGCTTGTGGCCACAATGAGGTTGAAACCAGATCTGAGTTCAAATCCCAGCTTAGTTCTTTGCCTTCTACACAACTTTTATGGCATGGAACTCCCTGAGCCTTGGTTTCCTTGTAGCAGGGGGCCTGTTGGAAGATGAAAGGAGCTAGAGATGGTGACGCCTCTGTAAACGGCAGAGTGCCATACCCAGGTGAAAGGTTGACACAGTTGCTTGTCGAGCCTGATACAGGTTGCTTTGATCTTGGCGCCCTGCAGCAGTACTGGGTTATATGACTGGCTGTTCACCTGGCTGCCCATTTTCTAATCTACCTCTCTTCAGGAGTTTGCAGGAGCTATTTGGATGGGTGCCTGGCAGCGGAGGTGCAATAGGATCAGCAAGCTGGCTATGGGAGGCAGGGATGCCCAGGGCAGCTGCCCCATCTAGGCACAGTCCTAATAATACACGTAGGCTGGGTGCTGGGGTTGAAGAAACATGCCAAAGGTATGACGCAGGGTTCATTTTTTTAAGGACCCGGGTGTATGAGAAGTAATGGGATCAGGTATAGTGAGGAAAGCTCCAGCAAGAGTGAATCCAGAAGAGTAAAGATTGCAGCTGGTTCACTTTAAACTGGATCAGTCTCAAAGAGGTGTTCTAGAAGTACTTGACAACAGGATAGTTGGATGGATGGATGGATGGATGGATGGATGGATGGATGGATGGATGGATGGACAGGTGGGTGGGTAGATGGGTGGATGAGTGGATGGTTAATAGATAGGTGAGTGGGTAGGTTGATGGATTGCTGATTGAATAAATGGGTGATGGATAGATGAGTGAGTATATAGAAGGATGGGTATGTATGTATGTATGGCTGGCTGAATGGCTTGGTAAGTGGATAGATGGACGGATGGATGGACGGATGGACAGATGGATGGATGGATGGATGGATGGATGGATGGATGGACAGGTGTGTGGATAGCTGGTGGATGGATGGATAGATAGATGGATGGATGGATGGATGGATGGACAGATGAGTAGGTGAGTGAATGAATGGATGGTCAAATGGGTGAATGGATGGATAGGTAGGTAGATGAATAGATGGGTAGACTGATGGATGGATGGATGAATGGATGAATGGATGGGTGGATATATGGATGTATATAAGAGTATATGGGCAGATGGTTGGGTAGCACAGAGGACAGAGGATAATGACAAGCAGGTTGGCTTTCAGGAGGTAGTGACATATGAGTTTAGATAAATCTTCAGTTTAAATTGACTTGAGAGTTTTTAAAAGGGCACAATCAGCTTTCAAAAGTTAAGAGATACAGAACAGACCTCTGCAGCTCTGCACACTCCTCAGACTCTGAGGCCTCCGAAAGTACTCAGATGTGGTGACTACCGTGACTGCCAGGTGCCATGATGAGCATCCTAAGAAAGTTACCCATCATCCCCCAAATCCTCCCCTAGTGCTTTCTGAGGCTTGTGTGCTTTTCTCTCACTGATGTGTCCCCAACCTCCCACCTCACCCACCTGGCACTTTCAGGTCCTCTTGGGAGATATTTGGGTTGGGGAACCAGAGTACCAACCCAGAGCAGGTTGAGCTGTCCTGCTTTGCATGTTCTTGGATCTTGTGGGCATGGTACATAGGGATAGGGGGCTGGACTGGAACTCAGTCCCTATCTCTGTAACCATAGGTGGGAGTGGCTGGGGTCCAGCAGAGTATCTGAAATAAGGGAGAAGGAGCTTTGGGGGAAGTGGCCCAAATATCTCAGACTTCACAGCTGTACTTGGGGTTTGCTCCCAGGAAGTGACCTTCAAGGTGCTAAGGCCAACTGTACCACAGAACACCTTTCATGCCAGTGTCTGGTCAGATGAGGACAGAAACTCAGCAGGCTGATATTCAAAAGGGCCTGGCATCCCACCTCCATCATTTTATGAAGCAACAGGCTCAGAGAAGAAAAGGGATTTCTTCAAAGTCACACAGCAAGGTAGTAGGGCACAGTGATATGAAGGTTTCCAGCTCCTGGAGAGGGACTGGCAGGTGGCCTAGACTTCAAGGAGGAGTTGGGTACGAGGAGACCAAGAGCAGCCCAAGGAGACAAGGAGGCCGTTGTATTCTCCTAAGACTGGCTAGAAAGCTGGGCAGAGCTTCGCACCATGACTCTCCGAGATGGAATTGGAGAGCAGCCAGCTTGTCGACTCCAGCTATTAACTAATAGCCTATTATTTCCCACTAAGATTAATTTTTAAATGCAAATGGCATGTTTTTATCACACATTTGAACATTTAGAATCCACAGATCCCTGGTCAGAGCAGGGCAGTCCTTTTCTACTGTCTAGAGAGGCCCAGGCAGTCCCTGGGGACCAGAGGCCTGGGGAGGCATATGTAGCAGGTTCCTCTTCTGTTCTGGAATTCCAATCCTATATCCTTCCCACAATCAGTTAGGAAGGATCAAAGCTGCAGAGATGGCATGAGGAGACAACGGAGGAAAGAAAACAGGGCCAGTCTCCTTGCCTAGGACAGTTCCCCTTCACTTCCATAATATCACAAAGGGAAGCTGGGTCTGCATTGGATTGTGGGGATTATGCAAATGAAACTGTGGGCTGAGGTTTCTGAATGTAGTTTGTTTTAGCTGCCACCAAGGCCTGTCCAGCAAATGCCCACCAAGGCCACAGCTAGCATTAGTTCCTTCATTTATTCTAAAGTACAGGGAGGCGTGTGGGGGACCCCAACAGAACAAGGTCCAGCCTGGAGGCAGTCTGGAGCAGGCTGCCCTAGTTGAGGGGAGCTGAGAACAGTTTCTTTGAAGGGAACCTAGCCATTAGGGGCAGAGACAGCTTCTTATCCAGGATCTTATTCACATCCCCTCTCTGCCACTTGCTGGTTACGTGGCCCTGGGTGAGGTCAAGCCTTGGTCTCCTCTGCCATAGCGTCATCATGTGAGCACCAGATGAGTGACGGCTCCGTCAGTAAAGGTGCTTGCTATCAAGTCTGATAATCTGAGTTTGATCCTGAGACCCACATGGCAGAAGGAGACAACTGACTCCTGTAAGTTTTCCTCTCCCTTCCCCCACCACACGTGTGTACACATGTGTGCTATGGCACATAAACATGCATGCACATATGCTCACAGACACACACAAATAAAGTAAATGTAACAAAACAAAAAGGAGACATGGTCTGTGCAAGGCCTGGGATCCTGCTCCGTCATGCCAATGATGGCGATGCTCCGTCATGCCAATGATGGTGGTCCTTCTGCAGTGCTCCTGAGGAGTGCCTGCAACAGCAATTCATGCAGTGTCATGATAACAGCATTAGGATAAAGAATATATAATGTCACAGTGGTGAGTTTTAGAGACTAAGAGTATGGCTGAGTGTCGGAGCGCTTGCCTAGCAGGTTAGTGACCCTGGGTTTGATTCTCAGCACTATGAAGAAAACAAAACAAAGCATCTCATCCTTGACTCTGAGGGAGGAGGGGGTCCAGGACCCCTAGGGATACCAGGGCCTTCAGGCATCCCAGTCCCTTATCGAAAATGCCATAGTATTTGGCTGTAACCCACGCAGAATACATCCTCCGACATACATTAAGTCGTCTCTAGGTTACCTACACCCAGCACAATGTAAATGTGATGTAAATAACTGCCATGCTCCCCGCTTTGGGTATAATAGCAAGAAGAAAGTCTGTCTCTTTGCTACAAATGTGATTTGTTTTTCAAATATTTTTGATGCAATGTTTGTTGAATGCACAGGTGCAGAAGCCATGGAAGAAGAGGGCTAGCTGGATACTGCGTCAGCAAGAACTAATGTCACAGTAAACACCTTCAGCACTAGGAGGGGCTGCCCTGAGCGCTCGGTATATGTGAACTCACTGCAACTCAGGCACAGACGTGACAGCCTGTGACAGGAGGGGGGCCTCTTGTGCATCCCCCTCTAAGTTGATCCCGGCTGTAAACACGTCACAGGAAAGGCCCTGATGTTTGGGCCAGGAAGATGGCTCAACAGATAAATGTGGTTGCTTTCAAGCCTGACAACCCGAACATGATCCCTGGGACCCACGTGATCGAAGGAAAGACAGCTTCAGCAGGCTGTCCTCTGACCTCCACACATGCATCGTGGCGCACCTACACACACACACACACACACACACACACACACGTGATATTTTTTAAAAAGGTAACATTTGTGGGCTGCATTCCTTTTCCAGCACTCGGAAGGTAGAGTAGGTGGATCTCTGTAAGTTACAGGTCAGCTAAGGCTACACAATGAGAAGACCCTGTCTCAAAATCAATTAAGATTAAAAAATCAAAATCGAAATAACATTTATCCATGTTATTCATGCTATGCATGGTGCTGCAGGCTTTGGGGCTCATCCTCGTCACTCATTTTCCTAGGAATCACCCAGGTGTGCAGTCACAGTGATGATATAATACTGATAGAGTGACATCACACACAGAACATAATAGTATAAAATGTTGAACGATCTCACATACAGAACATCAGAGCCATTATACAGATAAAGACCTGAACGTTTAGAGGTTGATTTCTAACCGGCCCCAGCAGCAGACAAAGGAATCCACACCCACTTCTGCAGTCTGTCCAGTATGGCGGCCATTGGTGGGACGCAGCTATTGAACACAGGCCACGTGCCCGGCTGAGTGGAGATGTGTCTTGAATACCAAGTGCACACTGGATTTCAAAGATTTAGTAAGAAAAAGAGACTGCAAAATAGCCAGTGAGGTTTTTTAATTTATACTTCGAAAGGGGGAGATGCCTGGGCCCTGACGCACATACGGAGGCCGGAGGATAGCCTGTGAGAGTTGACGGTTTCCTTCCACCCTGTGGGGCCCAGAGATCGAACCGGCTCTCAGACGTAGTGGTAGCCCTTTACCCACTGAGCCAGCTCACTGGCCTTTGTTTTTTAAAACCTCTTGGCAAATATGTTGCGATAATATTATGATATAGTGGGTTAAATAAAATGTATTATCGAAATTAATTTCACCGGTTTCTTACTTTCCCCAATGGGGCTATTTGAAAAAAGAAATTTAATTCCCCTTGTGATTTGTCTTACATTTAATTTCTTTTCTATTTTTATTGTTTTGAGATGGGATCTTACACAGCCTAGGCTAATCTTTTGTTTTTGGAGGGGGAAGGGGTTGAGACAATGTTTCTCTGTGTTGACGGGGCTGTCTGCGGGATCTTGCTTTGTGGAGCAGGTTGACCTCGAACTCACAAAGATCCGCCTGCCTCTGCCTCCCAAGTGCTGGGATTAAAGGCGGGGGCCACCACTGCCTGGCTGCAAGCCTAGGCTAATTTTGATGCCCCTGATCCTTCTGCCTGCACCTCTGAAGTGCTGGGGGAATTACAGGCATGGGCCAAATGCCCAAGTTCTATTTCTTTCCTCTCTCTGTCTCTCTGTCTCTGTCTCTGTCTCTCAGTCTCTGTCTCTCAGTCTCTCTCTCTCTCTCTCTCTCTCTCTCTCTCTCTCTCTCTCTCTCTCATTGTTGTTGTTGATGCTGGGATGGAAAGCAGGGCCTCCAGCATGCTAGGCAAGTGCTGTGAGCTATGCCCGGGCCCTGATGCCTATGGCTCTGCTGGGCAGAGTCTTGCTAGACCAGGCTGCCTGCAGAACTTTCTAGACTGATGGAATGATGGACTGCACAGCTCTGGAGGATCACCTCCAAATCTGTGGCCCTTGAGAGCTTGAAACACGACTCATGTCATTGAATTGAAATACTATTCTGCTTTAATTAATTTACATGGCAAGGTTAGTAGCCACATGTGGCCGGTGGCTACAAGATCGGGCAGTGCATTTTCAAACATCTATAATTCTCTAGCTAGAGAGAGAGTATTCCTGGTGTCCCCACAGGCGTTCTTGGACAGGACGTGGGTTTCTGTGGATCTGGTTGTCCAAATTCTAGCTATGGACATGGAGACTCAGAGAGGAGCAGAGCTCGCCCCACGAGGTAACTCCCAGGGCAGGCCTCATTCAGCGGGTGGGGGGCGGGGACGACTGTCTCTAGGGGCCTTTCCTAGCCTGATCTGCAATTCCCCACTTGCAGCTTGATCCCCCGCCCCCACTTTGGGAAACCCCTGCTGTGGTGACCTGTGTTTTTGTCCTCAGGCCACCACTTCCCCATCCTCTCACTCCAACCCTTCACACCTGAATGATGGCTTCCCTTCCAGGGACCTAGGGACCACACCTTGTCACCCTACTCTCCAGCACCTCCCAGGCCCCATACATTCTGTCCCCCTATCTTCATGAACCTCTCTGATCCCTGGTACTCCGTTCCACCCTCCGCTCCTGCAGAGGCCTTGGCCTAGAGGTTGCTGATTTCCACAGCTCCTGGAGCCCCACAGACACTTTCAGACAGCCTGTGAATTTCCCAGTGGAAGCAGTAGCAGAAGCGTCGGGCTTCCTGCCATCCTTCCAAGCTAATAACGGGCTGGGTTCCCACCCCAGCTCTGCCACCCACTGCCTGTGTGACTCTGGCCAAGGCGCTTCTCTCTGAGCCTCAGCAGCTCTCTGTAAAATGGAGAGGCAGAGACTCCTCCATTTAGGACAGACCCCATCCAGATCAGCCCTCGTGCTGATCTGCCTGTACTGAGAAAACACCATGAGTGGGAAATGCATTGGGTCCCCTCGCCAGCTCAGCAACACCCATCACCACCGAGTATCCTGTAACTGTGCACCTAAATGGCCATCTGGGAAAGATCCTGTAGCTTGAGTTTTCCTGCCTGGCCCACGGTCAGGATAAATCTCTCTCACCTGCCAGTCCCACAGCCGCTCAGACCCAACCAAGTAAACACAGAGACTTATATTGCTTACAAACTGTATGGCAGTGGCAGGCTTCTTGCTAACTGTCCTTATATCTTAAATTAATCCATTTCTATAAATCTATACCTTGCCACGTGGCTCGTGGCTTACCGGCATCTTTCCATGCTGCTTGTCCTGGTGGCGGCTGGCAGTCAGTGACTCCTTCTGCCTTCCTGTTCTTTCTTTTCTCTGTTAGTCCCGCCTATACTTCCTGCCTAGCCACTGGCCAATCAGTGTTTTATTAGCAACACATTTGCCATACAGAACATCCCACAGCAAGATCCCAACGCAAAACCCAAAGTACCGCAGGACAGGGTGACAAACTCCTCTAAATCCAGCACTCAGGAGGCTGAGGCAGGAGGGTTATCATGAGTCTCAGGCTAGTCTGGTCAATAGCACGGAACCAAACAAACAGCTGGGCATGGCTGCTCGTCTTTGATTTCAGCACCCAGTAGGCAAAACAGTTTCCTTTCCCTTTCATAACATTATAAAGCTAAAAAAGTCCTAAGTCAAATAAATAAAACAATCATTAGTTAGACTATTTGAGACCTATCTGTCTCAAATGATGATACCAAAGGATTCTTTTTAAGTTTTTTTTTTTTTGGTGTGTGTGTGTGTGTGTGTGTGTGTGTGTGTGTGTGTGTGCCTGCTTGTCTATATGTGCACTACATGTATGCAGTGCCTTCAGAAGCCAGAAGAAAACGTTGGATCCCCTAGAACTGGAGTTACAAGAGATTGTGAGCCACCCAATGTGGGTGCTAGGAACCAAACCAGGGTCCTTTGCTAGATCAGCAAATGGTTTTAACTGCTGAGCCATCTTGCCAGCCCCACCAAGGATTCTTATAAACATTAAATATAGCAAGATTGAAATTTTATTTATTTATTTATCTATTCATTTATTTATTTTTGAGACAGGGTCTATTATGTAGCTTTGGCTGTCCTGGAACTCACTATATAGACCAGGCTGGCCTTGAACACACAGAGATTCACCTGCCTTTGCCTCCTAAGTGCTAGGATTAAAGGCATGCACTATTATGCTGACTGGGAAAATTTTAAAAATATTTCAAAGCAATATGTGAGATCATGGGAAATAACTGTGTTGTTTGTGGCTGGGCTCTCTGCCAAATGCTAACCTCATCCTGCCCTCAGACTGCAGTGATGTTGCCGTATGGCTCCTTAGGTCCTCCTCCCTTCAAGAGGCAGAGACTTCCACGCAGGCAGTCTGGAGTTAAGGACCTGCTTCTAATCGGTGGCACAGAGTGGGAGAGACACCCTGTGGCTGCGAGCTGTCAGAAGGTTGACCTCCTACTGTCTTTAGGAGAAGCTCTGCCATATCTCAGGACCCCTACGGACAAAGGCTTCTGGCTGGCAGCCAAATGAGTGGGCCCCCTGGGATGTGGATCCTCTAGTGCCTGCAAACTTTCCGATGGCTACCATCCTTACTGACATTCTGACCTAACCTGGGAGAGATCCAGAGGCAACTCTGAGTTCCTGACCTACAGAAACCAGTGTTCATTATTTAAGCTACTGGGTTTCAGGGAAAATGTATCACACAGTAAAAGAGATTTAAACATGGGCTCCGTCACTGTGTTCTCACCACATAGCAATGCAGGGTAGGGTTCGTTTTCATTTGCTTTGAGACAGGGTCTCATGTATCCCAGACTGCCCTCAGACTTGCTGTGTAGGAGAGGATGACCCTGAATTCTGGATCCTCCAGCCTCTGCTTCCTCAGTGCTAGGATGGCAGGAATAGTCAGATATAACTTCTGTTTTGTTTGAGACAAGGTTTCTCTGTGTAGCCTCAGCTGTCCTGGAATTCATTCTGTAGACCAGGCTGGTCTTGAACTCAGAGATCCGCTTGCTTCTGTCTCCCAAGTGCTGGGATTAAAGGCATGTGCCATCACCACCCAGCTCAGATATATATTATCTCCCCCATTTCATAAACACTTGCCTGACATAGCTCAGCAAAGATGGGGTGGCCCTAGCCCTAAGGCCTGATCCATTTGGATGAGATCTGGGAAGAGTCCAGTCAGCACCATGCCACCGCTACAAGGGTCCAATGGCCAAATGTAGCCTGCCTGGGCTGGAGTATGGGCTGGTCTATCCCAATGGTGGAGGCTTTAATTTAAACATCTTGGTCTAATTTCCACGTCTAGCAGCTAATAGTTGTTCATTAAATGTTCACTGGATAAGGGGCTAGACACTTGGATCCTGTGTAGTCTTGGGTAGGTCCTTGGCCAAACCCACTTGAGGATTTTGACAGTCAGGGCAAGATTTGAATGGAGTCCCTATAACCCATATCTGAGTATTTAAAAGCTAAAATTCAGCTGGGCATGGTGTTAAAGGCCTATAAGGTCAACACATGGGAGGCAGAGGCAGGAGGATCAGGAATTTAAGGTTATCTTTAGCTACATAAATTTGAGGTCCGCATGGGCTACATGAGACCCTGCCTCAAAAGGTTGGAGGCCACTAGGGAAGTGCTCAGTGGGTGAGAGTGCTTGTTCTACAAATTGAAGACCCAACTGCAAATTCCCAGCATCCACATAAAAAGTTGGGACATGGGCCGGGCGCAGTGGCACACACCTGCAATCCCAGCACTCAGGAGGCAGAGGCAGGCGGATCTCTGAGTTCAAGGCCAGCCTGGTCTACAGAGTGAGATTCAGGACAGACAGAGCTACACAGAGAAATCCTGTCTTAAAACGACAACCACAAAACAAAAATCTGGGACACGGTTGCATGAATCTACAACCTCTGCTCTTTGAGGTAGAAAGGCCGATACAAAGAACTCAGTGGTTCTAGCCAGCATAGCCAAATGTCAAGCTTCTGGTTTGGTGAGAGACCCAGTCTCAAGGCAATTGAATGGAGTTTGACAGAGGAACACACACACACAAACACACACACACACCACACACACACACACACACACACACACACACTTTAACTCAAACTAATAAATAAAATACAGCAAACATGCCTTTATTACAATGAAATATAAAATACGCATTGAGCTACGGTCTTTATAAGCTGCAAGTCTGTTAAGTATCAAAGTTGACAGAATATAATTATTATCGCATATATATGTGGAGTCCCTTGAAGGGTTAATAGTGTTTGAATGAGTAACAAAATAAAAACATAGCACAAGTAATAATTTTCTGTGTGGTGCTGGGGATGCTATGCCTCAACAAATCCCTCATAAATTATATTTTATCCATCAATTAAAAAATTTTGCCTTCATTTCAGCACAATTAGAACTGCGCTGTGAAAAGGTAAGATTTTTTTTTGATAATTTCTGCTCTGTTGACAGTGACACAGAACTAGACCACCTTTCTCAAATCATCGCATTTCTTAGTTTTTAATTAAATTCAATGTGGAAACACTTGCTCTGCTGAGGATGTGGCCACAAATTGCCCATAAAATTCTTAAATCGATATTTCCATTCGGAAATGAGCTGTGTGTTTGATACAGTGAGCGAAGGAGGTGGGGCTGTGTGTGATGAATCACTATGGGGGGGGGACATCACTCCCTGTTCCAGGTGTTCTGCAGGCCCTATCAAGAGTGTCTTTTTGTTTGGTTGGCTTTTTGTTGCTTCTGGGGTGACAGGGACTCTCGGTGTAGTCCAAACGGGCCTTGAACTCACGGCCATGCTCCTGCCTCAGACTCCCTAGTGCTGGAATCACAAGCATGTGTGCTGCCACACCTCACTGCTATCGGAGACTCTTGATTTTAACTGTCTCTGTAAGCAGTATGCAGACCCAGCAGCCGTGAAGGAAGATGACGTTATTCTTGAAGGACAGTCCATGTCACTCACATAGGCACAAATCTAGAGGTGATACGGCCTATTTAACGACGAGGAACAGCCCACAGCTGCCAAGTGTGAGTCCTATGCATCTCGTACCCCCACATTTTAGGGGCTTTCCTTGTTTCAACTGGGCTTCACACACGTTAGGTAAACGCTCTGCCACTGGGCTATATTCCCAGTATCTTTTGATTATTTTGAGGCAATCTAACTCTGTAACCCAAGGTAGTCTCAGACTCATGGCAATCCTCCTGCCTTAGTCTTCCTAGGGCAGAGGTTGTAGGCTGGAGCCACTACACCAGGCCCTTGAGCCCCTCCTCCCCCATTTTGTATTTTCTGTGGAGAAAACCAGGCTGGCTTCAAACTTGCAGTGATCCTCCTGTCTCTGCCTTCCGAACGCAGGTCAAGCGAGCACCATCACACCTGGTTTAGATTCTCTTTTGTGGTGCTGGTGATTGAACCTAGGGCCTTGTGCATACCAGGCAAACACCACCCTACCCCAACCTTTTGTTAAGACCCCTGGAGCCTGTAATTAGTGGAGAGAGAAACGGGCACCCACCGATGCTGGCATTACTGGGAACCCTGCCCTCTATGAGGAAAGACTTAGGTGTCTCATTAGGCCTTTCTCTGACCTAAGGTTTCCTGTCACTGATCTCAGCCTTCTTGTGTGCTAGATCAGGTTCTGCATGGAGTCGGCAGTGTTAGCTCATGGACCTTGGCAGGGTTAACCCACAGATCTGGGCAGTGCTGGGCTGCAGCCTTCATGTTGAGGACAGAGAACAAGAAATAAGGAAAAGCATGTCCATTCTTCCTCTGGGGCCCCAGCGAGGTCTGTCAGTCACAGGAGTAGATGTGGAGGGTGACAGGGTGTGCTGGACCACATGACGGAGGCGCCAGCCGCTAGGGTAGGTAATAAACTGTGTGCGCTGGTGATGGGTGTGTCTCTGCACTCTTGGTGTGTGGTCTGGAACTGGGGGTGGTGTGCAAACTGCCCAGAAGCCAAGAAGTGTTGAAAACCTTTTGTGCCGGGAGAACACTGTTATGTGCAAGCTTGTGTTCATTTTCCTAGAAGGGTATTTTTCCTCCTTTTTCTCTTTTCTTTCTTTTTACTAGCTATTTATTTGTATGTGTGTGCTTTTTCATACGGAGGGAGTGGAGGATGCCGCTTTGCACATGTTGAGGTTAGAGAACAGCGTGCAGGAGTTGGTTTTTCCCTCTACCATGCGTGAGTCCTGGGAAGTGAACTACTCAGGTCATCAGGCCCAGCCGCAAGCACCTTTACCCCCTATGCTATCTCGATGGCTCTTTTTTCTGTTTTGTTTTTTGGTTTTTGTTGTTGTTGTTCGTTTGCTTGTTTAGGTAGGAATTTATACAGCTAAGACTGGCCTAAAGTTCTGTATGTAGCTAGGGACGGCCTCGAACTTCTGATCCTCCTGCCTCCACCTCCCAAGTGCTAAGATTGCAGGTGTGCACCACTACCCCTCAATTTCATTTTTTTTTAATAATTTTTTTCCAGCACTGAGGATCGAACCTCAGGGCCTCTCACATGCTAAGCAAGTGCTCTGCTGTGGAGCCCCAACCCCAGCCTCAGCTCGCAGGAACGGCTTTATGAAATGTTGTAAGGCAGACATGGCACACTCGTCCCACCCTGGTTCCTGCAATTTTAACAGCGCTGTTCTGCGAGGTGCTGTCACTTTGAATGTCGGCATCTAGATCACTGCAAGTTAGAAAATTGTTTTCTTTCATTGTGGCGGGGGAGAGAGAAACAGTTTACAGCGCTAGCCATCTTTCAAGTGTCTTGGTGAGCAGCAGCATGTGCATTCAAAAACTTGTGAGACTTCCAAGGACCTTTTCTCACAAAATGCCTGACATGCAAAAGGCCCTGGGTTCCATCCCTAGAACTGCACACACACACACACACACACACACACACACACACACACACACACACGCAAGGAGGGGGTCAGCAAGTTGGTTCTGTGGGTAAAGGTACTTGCTGGAAAGGCCTGAGGACCTGAGTTTGATCCCCAGGTCCTACAGTAGAAAAAAATGAATGGAATCCTAAAAGTTGTCCTCTGACCTCCACACGCAAGACTTGACAAGTGTTCATCTCCTTCACCTCATATCATACACAGTCATACATATATGACGATGATGATGATGATGGTGGTGGTGGTGGTGATGATGAAGATAAAGGGTGTGGGGGCAGAGGCCAGTATGGGCAGAGACCTGAAGAGGGTGAGTTTAGCCATGTGGGAGTCATCACTCATTTATTGGTTTCCACAAACAACGTCACCTCAGCGATTATAGAACAGTTACCCTCACATATTTAGATATCAGAACCTTTACATCTTCAAGTTGCTGTCGTATCTTAGAGGTGCTGGGGCAGGACCCAGGGCCTTAAAGACTCAGCCGACCCTGTGCCACCTGCTCTAGGCTTCACAGCACTTTGAGGATAATGCCAAAGAACTCTCATTTTTACTGATTATTGTTACACCTCGTTAATGTGTTACTTGCATGTATTAGAAATGGTGAGCAAACACAGGCCCGGATGTAACTTTGTAGAGTGCTTGCCTTGCACACACAAAGTTCTGGATCCAACCTCAGTGCCTTATAAACCAGGTGTGGTGGTGCACAATGCAGCACTAGAGAAGTGGAGGTAGGAAGATCAGGAGTTCAAGGCCAGCCCTTGTCTCAAAAAATATTTTAAAGGTGTAAACATATTTACTCATTTCAAAAGAATAACTCTATTACATATTAAAATAATTGTTAACTTTTTATGAAAACAAATCCAGTTTCCCAAGACGAAAACACTGCCCGGGCAGATGGCCTCACTTCGTTTTTGACAGTTCTTACGTTTAGCTAGTTATTATGATAACATTCGTCTTTTGCAAACTCCCCCAGGAAGGTCTCAGAGTCCCTCCGACCCTCTGAGGAGGGTGGATTGGAGGCATTCCCCTGCAGGTGGAGGCCAGTGGGAATAGATTTTCTAAATGCTTTGGGGATTGGAAGGGAAGCCAGGGCTGCGCGAGGGTGGTCAGACTTTGCCTGCAGAGGGCAGAAGTGAGTACCGGGAGCCATTAGGCTGGCTAGGCGCCCAAGCTGGGCTACTGGAGAAGCCGCTGTGGGAGGGGTGACAGATTCTGTTGGCAACTCTGGGTTTGAAGATCTGTGGACTCCCCAGAGGCCGTGCTCAGAAAAGACTTGGGCCAAGAAGGGAAGCACTATCAGGAGAGAGCATAACACTGTGAATCCAGGAAGGCAAGCTGTCAGGACTCCAGGGAAGGACCTCTAGGAGTGGAGGGGGTGGCCTGGGAGCAGTACCTGGTGGCCAGCAGGTGCTATTACGAAGGGTGTGCCTGACTCCTCCCAGCTGTGAGGCCGGAACTTGTTCTAAGTCGCAGCTGCCATGGTGGAAACTGGCAAGAGCCAGAGCGGACCTAGGGACCTTTGTCTTAGGTGCCCAGGTTGTGTAGACAGTTTGAGAAGGTGTGTGTGCCAGGGAGGGGGGACTTCAGTGTGGAAGGGACCAAAGACTTCTCCCTGTGTTTGAATCTCTGACTTCTGGTCAGGAAGGGGCAGTGCTGGGCCAGTAGATCCCACAGTGGTCCTTTCATCAACCTTCCCTGGCCATGTGGGACACTCTGTGCTATTCTCTTGGGCCTCTGGGGACTGGTTTGGGTCTCACATAAGCCATGTCTCTACCTTTGTGCCTCTGCCCTCCCTATTCCCATGCCAGCCAGTTCCAAGCCGGCTATTTCTTAGTTGCCAGCCTCAAATATGGAGGGACCTGCAAGACTGCTGGGAGAGAGAAGCTGAGATCTGTGTTCAAGTCAGAGTTTTTATTGCTGCAATGGAACACCATGACCGAAAGCAGGTTGGGGAAGACAGGGTTTATTGGGCTTACACTTCCACATCTTAGTCCCTCATTGAAGGAAGTCAAGACAGAAATCAAGAAGGGTAGGAACCTGGAGGCAGGAGCGGATGCAGAAGCCACGGAGGGGTGCTGCTCACTGGCTTACTCACATGGTTTGCTCGGCCTGATTTCTTATAGAATCCAGGACCATCAGCCCAAGATGTTAACGGGCTGGGCCCTTCTACATCAATCACTAATTAAGGAAATGTCCTACAGCCTGATCTGATGGGGACATTTTCTCAGTTGAGGTTCCCTCCTTTCACATGACTCCAGCTGTGTCAAGTTGACATAAGACCAGCCAGGACAGCTGATAACGGACACTGACAAGCGATAAGTGCCAGGTCCTGCACCTGAGGAGACCTCACTCAGGTCTCAGGACAAATACCAAGACTTAAAAGATATTGTCACCCTGTGCTAAGGATGAGAAACAGAGGAACAGAGAGGCTGCATAACTCTCTCAGGGTCACACAGCTGGGAAATGACAAGGGTGTGCGTGTGGGTGGGGAAGGGGAGGTTTGAGCCCAGGATGCTAATCTAATAAACCTGGTGCTTCACTCCTATGCTCCATGGATGCCATTTCAGAGTGCCACTTGGTGGCAGCCACAGGAAGAGCTATGGGGTTTCTAAGGTGATACTGTCCCAGCTGGGGGCATGGGGAAGGCTTCCTGGAGGAGTTGCTGGGTGGCACAAGGAATTACCCAGAAAAAGAGATCAGAAGATGGAGGTGTCCTAAGCAGTGGCTACAGAGTAGGTACAAAGAGGACAGCTGAAGCCTGGCTGCTTCAGGGCTGCCAGGGCCTTACATAGAGTGGCTGGGGACATCAAAGTGGCTTCAGGGGACTGGGGCAGGATAGTGTGGAAGCAGATTGATGCCATTTCCCTCTGGAGTTTGGATTCCTTCAAATGTCCAAGCTAAGACCACTGCCTTCCTCTGACCCCTGGACACGGGGACCCCTGTCCTCTCCCTTGGTGATATCCTGTCAGCTTGCACAGGATAGAAGCCCTGCATCCCATGGACTGGTCCCTCCTGATCTTGCCTCTTGCAACCAGCCCTCAGCCCCCACCACACCCTGCTTTCCTTGGGCCATGCTACTACTGTACCTGTTGCCTGGGCCCTGCTGTGGGCTGGACCATGTCTTTCCACCTTCGAACCATCCTAATTCCTCACGCACTCCCTTCCTCCTATGCCTGAGTGGCCTCTCAAGCTTGCAGGGAGTCCCAGTTCCTCAGCCAGAACCCTTGCCCGCCTGCTCTGCCTGCTCGCTATGACCCAGGCTTCCGGGGATCCTTCTACTTTCACGGGAGCCATGTACCTCCGGGCCTTTGCACCCACTGCCTAGAAGCCCAGCCACGGGCCGCTCTCTCCAGTGACCACAGTGGCTTCACCTTTGCTCTGACATTCTGTGGCCCCATACCTCCCCAGTATCATGTCGTGCGTGGTCTCAGCTGTCTTTTCTGGTGAGTCCCTTTAGTCAAGACGAGAAGTCGGAGGAGGGGAAAACCTGTTCCTCCCTCAGCACAGAGCCCAGGCTTAGTAGGTGAGCTCTCAGGAGCGTTTGTTGAGTGACTGAATGAGGCATGATGCCTGCCGCTAAGGAGCTTGGGAGCTCTGGACAGAGGGAATGCATGATGATGTGTGCAGAGCGCTAGGCCCCCACCAGAGACAAAGTATGACAGGGACAGCTATGGGAGGCCAAAGGAGGTTACTACAAACTCTCAAGTGATTCTCTACAGCAGACGAGAATGAACTGCTGGGCCTTGAAGGATGAATAGGAGTTTATTAGACAGAGTCGTCGGAAGAGCTGTGGAAGCCGCTCCTTCCTGTAGTGAGTGAGGCCAGGAGCCCAAAAGATGTTGGGAGAACTATCCTTAACGGCTGACTCTCACTGAGCTGAGGCCTCTCTTGCCTGGGAGCAGCAAAGCACAGACCCCAGGCCCCACACAACGAAGCCTTAGTCAGATGTGGCTTCCTGCGCTGGCTCTCCCTCCCCTAGCTGTGTGATCTTGGCTGGGTTATTTGCCCTCTCTGAACTCCAGTTTTTCTCTTCTGCAAAATGGGACCAGTCAATCTAAGACAAAGAAGGGACGCAGAGATGGGGCTGTGCACAGGTAGAGGCGGGAGAAGAGCTGTGCTATAGCAAGCCTGGGAGCAGTAGGGGTCAGCAGAGGGTGGTGGGGGCCAGGAAAGACACTGCCTAGACCCACAGGGGAAGCCTGCCTTAGCCACCATCAGCACCGGACCTCTAGCTCCGAGAAGCAAGACAACCGTGGCTGCTGCTTTGAGCCACTGGAGTTGTGGTACCTTGCTCTGAGCTCTCCATCACTGCACATGAAAAATGATCTTATTCATCTGTGTACTTATCCTCCATCCTTCTCCCAAGAGCCAGACTCCAAGAGGCAGATACTGTCTATTTTGATCGCCAAGCACCGTGTCCCAGAAGATCTGGGGTAGTCTTCAGTATATGGACACTCACCAAGCATTTGGCTGAGTCAGTGGGCAATGCCTGAGCCCCCCTCAGCCTGACATTCTCCAACAGACTGGTCTCAACACATCATCAGTCCTGTGAGGCCCTTAGGCTCCTCCAGGCCACTTCCTACACATCCTGCTCTTGAGAACATTTTAAAATTACATTTATGTACGTGTGTGTGTGTGTGTGTGTGTGTGTGTGTGCACTTGCAGAGAGCTCAGAGCACAACTTTTGAGTGTTGGGTCTCTCCTTCCACATGGAGATCCCGGGACTGGAACTCAAATTTTTGGGCTCCGAGGCAAGCGCAGCCATCCTGTCAGCCTACATCTGCTTTTGACAGATTGCTCCTCCAACCCCAGACACACAGGCTATACCGCTCACACTCCTTCAGGGCAGTGGAGCCTGTGATGACAAGCTCGGGAGTGTGGGGACCCCAGACCTGGTTTCATCACCCATCACTCCTCTGCCTATCAGTTTCCTCTCTGGAAAGTAAGGACAGACACCCCAAGTGATGCGGCAACGCTAAGGGCATGAGACACAGTAGGCGCTCCATAAACGGTAACTGGACTTAGCACTCCTTGATCTTTGGTCTTCCCTAGAGGCTGGAGTTCTCTGGTAGTAGCCTGTCTGATGTCCTCAGCCCCTAGTTGGGCTCTCGGGACACTCAGTACAGCTTGTCTGAGTCTGGGAATTCTCTTCCATGTGTGCGTCTCAGATCCCCAATGGGCCTCCCCACCCTGGCTGGGTTTTATGGAGGCCCTCTCTCCCCCTGAAGGAGAGAAGCCGCCTTTGATCTCTCTCCGCGGGTTCTTGCTTTGATGCTTGCACCCAGGGACCTGCTGAAAGTCTACCCACTCCCGCTGCTTCAGGCTGGGCCCTCGGCAGGTGCCTCCCCTCTGCCAACCTCGGTTTCTCAGAAGGGAAGCCTGTGCAAAGGGGATGTTCTGCTCTCTGTCGGTCAGACAGTCTCTGAATTCAGAGAGATGTCATTTCAACCCCAGGTCTGGAAACTTCCCCTCCTTAAATTCCTGGGACAAGATGGCCCACAAGGAAGCATGAGACCAAGAAAGGTGATGGCCTCATGCCCCTCCACTAGAGGTGTGACAGACATTCAATCCAAATTGCCTCTCTCTAGAGCTCACTTATTCCTGAGACCCCCCCAAGGCCAAAGTTACTTGGAATGATGTGGTCTGTGACATCCTGGTTTCAGTGAACATGGGGATTTGCAGGCTCACTCTGTCCTTGGAAGGGACAGCTGAAAACTCTGAGCAGGAAGCTGGGGACCAGAGTCTGGAGGAGGCCCAGTGCCCAAGGTGGGTAGATTCTTACCCGAATCTGTGAATTACTGTGAATTCCCCCAGGGCCAGTTCTAAGGATCAAACAGTTGTGGGGGCCAGACCCTTGAGTGCCATGCACAGAGGAGGGGCTCTGGAAGGAGGAGGGTGTTGTCTGGGGTCTGTGACAGGTGCCTGAACTGTATCCTGTGCTCCAGGACAGATCCAGGATCTGTGGGGAAGCGGCCGGCGGCCTTGATGTGTGGATGGGACAGAGACAGGCTCAGCCACCAACAAACTACCCTGCAGAAAACATGTGGTGGTTAGAGTTGGAGGAGGAGAGAACAGGAGAGAGGAGAGGCAGGGAGTGAGGGACAGACACAGGGGAATAGGGAATGAGGGACAGACACAGGGATGTGGAGGATGAGAAAACAGGAATGAGGACTGGAGAGGTAGCTCAGCAGTCAAGAACATGTACCGTTCTGGCAGAGTCTGGTTCCAGGTACCCTGGTCTGGCAGCTTACAACAACCTGTAACTCTGGCTCTAAGGAATCCTGCACCCTCTTCTGGCCTCCAGGGGCACTGCATTCATGTTCACACACACACACACACACACACACACACACACACACACACACACACTATACATAATTAAAAATAAAGTAATTTTTAAAAAACAGCAAGGAAGGAAGGAGTAGGGAGAGAGGGAAGTAGAAGAGACACAGAATCCTAGATTTACGTTCATAGTCTGGGCAGAGCAGGTGCAGAGTGGAGTGTGGGGGATACCACAGCTGTCAATCAACTTCCATAGGAACCTAATAATACCACCACCTTGCTCTATCCTGGTTCCCAGTGTGGCGCCTGGATGGGAAGGGCCTGAAGAGAGGCTAATAGGGACAAGAGCCTGTGATGTGGGGTGGAGGTCATGTTCTGGAGCTGGGTCACCTTTAGTGAGTCATAGTCCCATTCTTCACCCCAGGCTTGGAATCTGTAAATAGTCAGAGTTGGGGCTCTGTGTGTATGAGTATATTGGGTGTTCATGAGGACATGCTCATGTGTATCTGTATGAGTATGCCTGTGTACATGTCCACATGTGCATACATGGATGTGTGCTTGTGCATAGGCGTGGACATATGTGCATGTCCACGTACATGTGTGTACACACAGGTAGGAATCAGCTTTGGAGCTCTGATGTCCTGGACCCCGCTGATTTTGGCTCTTGGCCTCCCATGGGTATAGGGGAACTGTTGTATCTCAGTCTCCTTCTAAAAAGAGACTCAGTCCAGGGCCCCAGATGTTGCCACTTCTGCCCCCCCCAGCACCCCTTTCCCACTTCTTCAAATCACCAGGAAAATCTCAGCATGGAAAAGATGGGCATTTGGGGGCCACACAGGCAGAAAGTGCTATTCCCAGCTTTCCCTGTTCCAGGTCCATATTGCTCTGGCATGTTTCAAACTAATAATCTGTCACTGCTGGGTATTCTCTGCATAGCCAGACTGTAGCAAACGTCTGTTATAAACCATCTCCTCAAACCTCAGAACCTTGCTCCTTCAGTGCCCGCTCCACAGAGGCAGAAAAGGAGTTCATTCAGGTGACGTGTCCCATCTGAGGACACGCAGACAAGCTGCAAACTGAGTTACGGAGCAGAGGCCAGAATTCAGGGCAGCATAAAAGCCAAGGTTTTCTCTGTCCCATGACATGGGGACAAGTTGTCCGGCTGGCACCAATCCGTTTCCCTATCAAAAGGCCAGTCAGTGGTAGGAAACAGAGATGGTTGCAGAACCTCTGCCTGGAGAAGCTCAGCAAACCACAGCTCCCCAGATGACGGAATTTAGGTTCAGCCCCGACTGGAGATCCCGGCTCTGCCAGGTGGCAAGCAGCTGGGTGACCTCCGGCAAGTGACTCAGCCTTGCTGAGCCCATTTGTAAAACAGAGTGGTACAAGGAAGAGGGGGTGTGTGTCTAAAGGGCTCCCATAGAGTGCCTGGCACAAGGAGAGGGGGACCTTTGATCCCCTCTCCCCTCCCCTGTCCTTTGCAGGGGTATGGGAAGGAGAGGCTTGGGGCAGGAGGGGATTAGCCCTGGGTCCCTCTCCCTGGGCGGCACTTTTAACCGCAGTCTCCTGGAGATCAGCCCTGCCCCCTCCCAGGCCCTGGGCCAGGCCAGTGTTTGCCATGGGGATCTGGGCAGTCAGGGCCAGGCTTTCATTGCTGGAAAGCTTTTGCTTGCTTTAGGAGGCTCGCTCTGCCGGCTCCCAGGAGCAGATGGGCCTCAGTGGGAAAGGCGCTCGGCCCTAAGAGGATTGGCGGCCTTTCTTCCCACCCTTTGTGTGGTTTCCTTGGGCCGCCAGCGCCCAGACCATAAAGGCCGTTTGTTTGGCCGGCCTCTGGGGGCGCAGGGGTCACAGCTGGTGTCAGGGGCACCCTAGTGTGTGGAACACCCAGCACATCAGAGCACCCAAGCTGGGGGAGGGAAGTGGGAAGTCCCAGGATCCCCACATGCCGAGGAGCATGCTGTCATATGCTGACCCTGGACAATCTAGCAGCAGAACAGAGGACCCTTGGTTCCTTGGGGTCCTTGGATTCTTGGTTCACTGAAAGCCAGAGGCCCACAGGGGACCACAAGCTAGACTGTCACACAGCAAGTGGGTCCCCTGGACTCTCTCTTGAGGACCCCACAACCCACTGGAGCACATTGTGATCTTGGAAATGTGGTTTCATTCCTGGGGCAAGGTTGGGCGCGCAGGGGGGGGGGGGGGTACGACTCTGCAAACAGGAGGAGAAGGAAGGTTTGCATCAGCTGAAGTCCCACCATGGGGCCAGGGGCCTGGAGCTGGGTGGGAGAGGTGAGAATGGTACCCGAGGAAGGAGGGGGAACCACCTCACCCATGCAGTTATGCACACCGTTGGTGCTGAGTGCCTGGGCTGTGTTGGGTGCTGGGGAAGCGGAGAGATAAGACCGAGCTGGGTCCTGGGGCCTCTGCCCTGGAGACAGGCTATTGTGCACCAAGTACATTTTCTGCCTCCTTCCAATGGCCCTCAGGACCACGGGGCTAAATTCTTGCCCCTAGTGGGGTTCTTGTCACGGTCTTGAGATTTTAGAAGCACGTCCAACGACAATGACATGTCTGAGAGAGGACTAAATGCCCCCTGGGTGGCGGTCATGATCATCCGCTGCTTCACTGGACACTACTCTTCTGTTCTGGGTGTGTGCCCTTGTTCAGACACTGGGGATGCTGCACGGGGCTGCAGGTACCAGGCTCACAAACACTGCCTTCTCCTCCTCAGGGACAGGATGACCTAGTCCACACATGGATGAAATGGGACAGGTGTTCCCGTTTCAGATTCCTGGAGGAGGTGACTTTTGAGCCCGTCCTAGAAGGGTGAGTGGGAGATCCCAGACATGAAGAAGGGAAGGTATCCCAGGCCAGACAGAGCAGAGTGCACAGCCCCTTCCTACACCGCCCAGAGGCCCTGTGTGGATTGTTGTGAGCTGAACATCTCTGGGGACACAGCTGTGCCAGGACGGGCTCCTGCTGGCATGTGGGGGCTCAAAGCAGGCAAAGAAGCTTTGCCTGTGGTCTGGAAGGGCAGGGGCTAAGGGGCAGGCAGGGGGAGGGACAGTGGCAGGCAGAGGAAGCAGCCCCTGGCCTAGCTACTGAACCCCTGAGTGCCAGAGACAACGGGGGACCTACAAGGAAGAAACTGGACAGAGGCAGGCCGATCTATGT
>CABHPP010000816.1:0-10000 GCA_902168425.1 Peromyscus attwateri | reverse complement strand
TTTTAAATCCCTATTTGTGAAAGCCATCGCTGGGTTTGAGAGCTTACTCACACATCACCACTATTGTGGGAAAAGGCCCTTGGCTGGACAGGAAGGAGACAGGACTCTCAGGCTGCAGGGTGTGCACAAGGAAGGGCAGAGATCATGGGTACCAGAATGGGTTGCCAAGACCAGTTCCAACTCTCACCGGTCTCCTAGACAACTAGCATCAGGCATTTTGGAAACAGCTGGCGGAGCTAGGGGTGGGGTGGGTGTTACTCTGCAAACAGGCTGTACCCATGACCCCGACCTTCTAATCCCAGGGTTTAACTGACTTCATTAACTCTGGAGGCCTCAAGGGAAAACCTCAGTCGTTCCTTGTCAAACCATACTCATAAAAGCCCCCGTCTTGGGAGGTATGCAGGAAAACCTCTTGCCCGAAGGCAGGGGATTGGAGGGGATGACCCTGGACATGAACCGTTGACTGACTTGGAAAGAGCAGGACCAGCCCCACCCCCTGCCCGCCTGAGGGCAGTGAGGGAGAAAACTGGGTGAGAGCAGAGCATGCTGGGTAGCCTGGCCGAGAGCAATCGGTCCAGCTGCCCACCCCCCACCGTGGTTGCCATGGCAACTGAGGGTCGAGGGAGGAGGAGAGAAGAGACCACTCCCCCTTAGACAATGGGAACTTATTTCAGGTCACCCATGGCCTTATCTTGAGGAGCTCTCCATATCCTGTGTCCGAGGATTTGGGGGAGCAGTCAGTTCAGGCCCTATCTGGGGTCTGCTTGAATGGAGGTACAGACAAGTTCTTCCCTCCTGGAAAATCCAGACTCCACTGCTGCCTTCTTTTGTGGGGCGCCCAGATCCCCCAAGATGAAACATTGAACATGGCTGTACAGGGGGAGCTGCGGGTAAAGGGAGGAGACAGCCACTCTGGGGACAGAGCGAATATTTTATGAGTAATTTACTATCTGGAGCAAGAACACTGAGCAGAGAATCTGTCAGTCAGCCACTCAGATCAAGGAGTGGGGCTGGGCTTCTTAATGTGGGTCTGAGGATGGGGGCTGAGGGATGTGTCAGAGCCACTGGGACGCTAACCCCTTAGGGGATTCTGGGAGGAAGCTGGGTGAGACAGGACCATGTGGCTGCTGCACGTGTGCTCTGGAACCCAAAGGCATGATGAGTATCTGGGGGAGCCTCCCAGACTTAAGGACCTGAGTTTGGCGTCTATTAAATGTTGATGGTGGACCAGTGACTCTGCCTGTCTGAGGCTCAGTTTCCTTACCCTTAAAATGGGATGATAATGCACCCACAGCATGGGTTCACTGTAGAGTCTGGAACACAGCAGGTACTCAGTGAGAGACTTGTCCTGGGCCTGACTCTGATACCACTGGAACCTCCCAACGGCCCTTTAAAGTCTTCAGAGTCCCAGGCACCTTTCATGGTTTTCTGCACCACCCTGCTTTGGATAGGATGGGACAGCATGTCCTTCCTCCCATTCTACAACAGCTGGAGAGTCACAGAGGATGCTGTTGACAGCTGGGGACAATGGCCTTCTAAAGTATGAACACACAGCCTGGTTCTCATCAGGTGCTTCCAAAGAACAGCTCTGTACTGTCTCAGCTTCACTGAGCATGAGCTGTGAGGCCCTGGTCAGGTTCCCTCTTCCTTCACTCTGGATCCATCCAGGAGAAACTGGCCCAACAATATCCCTCACTACTTGGTGGGGCTCCATCCAGACTCAGGAAGCATCTAGAACGGAGTTCAGAGACAAGGCGATCATGCTAGCTGCCTTCTTTATGGGGAAATCTTCCTCTGAGCAAAGGGACCTCCGACCACCTCCCCGGCCTCAGGGCATCCCTGGGCCTCTGCAGGTCACCTTCACTGGGCCTAGGCTGTGGTGTGGGGGTCTTTCTGTCTCCTTGGGCCTCCAACAGTGAAGGGCTTTTGTCAGGTGGTTCTGCCCTGCCTTAACTCCAGGCAATGAAACCTTCCCTTGCCTCAATCTTTTCTGTGTGCCAGAGCTCTGGTGACCAGAGGCCGAACTGGCCCAGCTTTCTTGTCTTACAGATTGGGAAAATGAGACTCAAAGGGAGAATGATAACTCCCAAAGCCCTATGGAGGGCGCTCAGGCTAAGACTGGCCCTTCGGCATGCCACGCTGCCTCAGTGGGCCGGATACAGCCAGACCCCACTGCCACTCAAGTCCATTACTTTTGTATCATTGTGACCAAACACCTGACCAAAGCAGATTAGGCAGGATGGATTTATTTGGGCTCGATGCTCATGGGTCACAGCCTATCATGGTGGGGAATTGGAACCACAGGGTTAGATGAACCTGGCTTTAACCTCCAAGGCCCACTAAAGGCCACTCATAGTGATCTACATTCGCCAGCTTGGGACCAAGTGTCCAAACACTTGAATCTGTGGGAGATATTTCACATTCAAGCTGGAACACCCCTAGTAGGGATGGGGAGGTCTAGATGCCTCAGATCCCCAGCTAATGATAGGGCCAGGAGTCTGGCCTAGGAAACTCCCCAAGTCTGGGCACTCTAAGACCCTGAGGGGACCCTTAGCGCCTGGGTAGCTGTTTAGATCCCATCACCGGGCCCTGGAATGAAAAGCTCAGCCAGTCCAGGGGTAAAGCCCCACTTCACGTTGAGGAGACTGATCCTGGAGGGAAGTTGTCACTTACCTGGGGTCAGTTAGTAAGCCAAGGATTGTGGGATGAGTGGTCCAATATCATACCCCCACCCTGTGACCTGTTTTAAAGTTTCAGTGAGGGTCTTCTTAACCTTGCCTGCTTGGATTCCATTCAAGGGACAATCATGGGGCAACTGAATAGCTTGTGTTTGGCTCCAGGCTCCAGTGTTCCTCTGGTTTTCTGGAGGCTGTGAGCACACACTCTTGTGCAAGGCCCTGACAGGGCATCTTATAGGTTCTCTTTTATCTCTTTAATAGCATATGGACACAGACTTCATCATTCCCATTTTAGAGATGAAGAAACTGCGGCTCTGGAGGAAAGAGACCTTGGGGCTCACAACTATCCACCAGATATGGGGTGCCCTGGAAATGCATCTCTACTCTCTTTTCCATCCTGACACAGAACTCCAAATCCACCCCTGACACACACACACACACACACACACTCCTGGCAAGCCCCACCCTTCATGGTGACTTGCTCCGATCATGCCATGGGGGAGGGGGAACTGGGCCATGACACAGAAGGAATGAAGATGTGTTTTTCAGGTCTCCTTCCCCGGAAACCAGCTGGGACTGGGTCCCTGAGAGGCTGGTATTTATGTCCTGCCTTTAATCACATTAGCTGACATATTCCAAACAAGGCCTGGAGACACTGTGTTAATGAGGGCCGGGCTGTCTCTCCAGGGGATACCTGTGAGCAGGGACAGCTGCCCTGGAGAGCTGTGCTGCCCTGGAGAGCTGCTAGCTCGGGAACTGGAGCTTCAGACAGGCTGCACTGTGGCATGGCCCTTATGTCTCTTACACCCCACTGTGAGCCTGGCATGTGTCCAGGGTGGTGAACACAGGATGGAGGGAGAAGGGACCACCCAAGGTTTTTCTTTATTCTAAGGCATCTTGCCTCTGGTGGCTTACCTGAACTGAGGATCGCCTTTCGCAGATAAGGATGCTGACATTTACTGAGAACCTACTATGTGTGCAGCATGGTATATGACTTTTTATAAAGGCTCCTCCTCACTGCACACATACTGTGTGCCAGGCAAATGCTCTACACGGGCTGGCTTGTTCAGCTCAGGCCAATATTCATTTGCTTGGCTCAACTTCCACCTGAAGAAGCAGAAACTCAGCAGGAAGGTGGTTGACTTGCCCAAGGTCACATCACTGCAAAGTGCCAAAGCCAAAACGAACTTGCTGGATCTTGCTGGAGCTTGGATCCTGAACATGCCCCAAAGGCACATGTGTTACAGGCTCAAGGCCCAGGATGGAAAAGACTTTAGGAAGTGTGGCCTTGTGGGAGGCTTGTAGGTCATTGGGTTTTGTGGAACCTTGAACTCTTCTTTTGTGTATGTGTACATGAATTTATCTCTCTCTCTATCTCTCTATTTATCTCTCTATCTCTCTATCTATCATCTATCTCTCTATCTCTCTATTTATCTCTCTATCTATCTCTCTATCTCTCTCTCTATCATCTATCATCTATCTATCTATCTTTCTTTCTCTTTATATATATATATCTACACACACACATATATATGTATATCTATCTATTTAGTGTGTGTGTGTGTGTGTGTGTGTGTGTGTGTGTGTGTTCATGTATGCCATAGAATTGGTTTTCTCTTTTCTACTTGAACTCCGTGAACAGCTGATCCTCTGTCTCCACTTCCCAAGGCTGGGGCTATCAGCCTGAGCTGCCATGCTGGAATCCCAATTACAGATTGGGACTAAGGATGAAGTTCAGTTAGTAGAGTGCTTGCCTGACATGCACAAGGCCAGAGACACAGAAAAACAGGGGTGTGGTGGAACACGCCTATAATCCCAGCACTCGAGAGGTGGTAGCAAGAGTGCTGGGATATACAGCCTTGGATATACAGCAAGTTTGAAGCCAGGCTAGGCTACTTGAGACTGTCTCAAACAGTCTGTGAGCCAGAGCAGCTGTTCTCCTCTTACGAGCGAATAATCTCGGGTGCTTTGCTATAGTGATGGAGAGTTGAGTCACAAAGGTCCATGGGGAAATAGAGAGGGACACACAGCGTGCAGCCGCATAGCTTACAGTACATGAGGAGCTCCTAAGCCTTCACAGCTTCCACCCAGTTCATTTTCCCTTGTTCAGAGGCCATGAGCAGCTTGAGAGGTGTCTGGAAGGTGAGAAGAATCCTTGGGGCAGTGGAATAAGAGCAGGAGGCAGAGTTAGCATGACAGCAAAGAGGGGGGGGGAGGGAGAAGTGCCCCACACTGAGTTCCTCACAGCCCTTCCCACT
This sequence comes from Peromyscus attwateri, assembly GCA_902168425.1. NCBI lineage: Eukaryota > Metazoa > Chordata > Mammalia > Rodentia > Cricetidae > Peromyscus > Peromyscus attwateri. The sequence goes on along the minus strand of CABHPP010000816.1, from coordinate 5,064 downwards.
CAGCGGCATCCTCAGGCCCCAGGTCTTCATGACCTGGTGGGGGCAGCCTTGTCTTTCTTGCTTCAGAATGGGTAAAGGATGTCCATGGATGTGAGGTGAGAACCAAGCACATTCACCATGCTCAGCTAAAGCCACCCCTACCTGCCTTGGTTTCCCCGCAGGGTGCCAAGCTTTATGGTGATGTCCCAAGGGCATGGAAACACTCACTCTTCATTCTTTTTTTCTTTTTTTTCTTTTCTTTTTTATTTTTATTTTTTTTGGTTTTTCAAGACACAGTTTCTCTGTGTAGCTTTGCGCCTTTCCTGGAACTCACTTGATAGCCCAGGCTGGCCTCGAACTCACAAAGATCCGCCTGGCTCTGCCTCCTGAGTGCTGGGATTAAAGGCGTGCGCCACCACCGTCCAGCTCTCACTCTTCATTCTTTTCTTGGGCTATCACTTTGATGTCCTTTCTGTTTGCTGTCCCTCCTTACCTTCAACAGCTGCTCATAAGGCATGTGCTATGTCTGTGTTCAACACTCACAGGGGAGGAGTGCTGGGACCCTCAGATTCCAAAGGCTAAGAGTTCTCTCTAGGAAATGTCTCCATATTAGCAAGAGGCTTGTCCTTTTGTATACTGAGTATGTTTGTGTGTGGCATATTTGCATTTGGGTGGGCATGTGCATGTACGTGTGTGTTCATGTGAACATGGGGAGTAGAGGTGGACTTCTGGTGTCTTCAACCATTCTTCACCTTTGCTTCCAACTTCTAATTTTATCCTTTTTTCTTATTTATGTGTTTGTTTGTGTGTTGTGTGTACTCACCCACGCCACAGAGGAGAGCTTGTAGGAGTCACTTGTCTCCTTCCACAGGTCAGCAGGTTTGGCTACGAGCAAGCACCTGTCTTGGGTTTCTATTGCTGTGATAAACCCCAGGACCAAAAGCAACTTGGAGGGGAGCGGGCTTATTTCAGCTTACAGTTGTAGTCCATCCTGGAGGGAAGTCAGGGCAGGAACCTGGAATGAGGAGCTGAAGCAGAAGCCGTGGAAGGATGCTGCTTGCAGGCTTGCTCCTCCTGTTTTCCCCTACACCCTAGGACCACCTGCTCAGGAACAGTGCTGTCCAGTGTTCCGGACCTTTCCATGTCAATCATCAACTATTAATCCAGGAAACGTGTCACAGGGTTGCCTACAGACCAATCTGAGGGGGGCATTTTCTCAACTGAGGTTTCCTCTTCTCAGATGACTTGTGTTATGTTGATGAAAAACCTAACCAAGACTTTATCTGCCAATCCATCTCAGCACTTGACACCACCTTGTTGTTTAGACAGTCTCTCACTGAACTTGGAGCTCACCAATTGGCTAGACTCATTGGCCAACAAGCCCCAGGGGTCCTCCCGTTCTTACCTACCTCCAAGATTTTGAGTTACATCCAGCTTTTTTGGTGTTGGGGATCAAATTTAGGCATTCATGCTTGTACAGCAAACACCCTACTGACTGAGCCATCTCCCCAGCTCCTGAATACTTAAAAAATATATTGTGTGTGTGTGTGTGTGTGTGTGTGTGTGTGTGTGTGAGAGAGAGAGAGAGAGAGGGAGAGAGAGAGAGAGAGAGAGAGAGAGAGAGAGAGAGAGAGAGAGAGTATGAATATGAGTGTGCAAGAGTGACTGTCAGGAGTGTGCATAGGTATGTGATTGTGTGTGCAAGCTTGAATGTGTTTGAATATATGTGCATAAGTGCATGTGTGTTGGTGTATGCATGTGTGTGTGCATGTGTATCTGTAGTGTATGCATGTATGGAAAATACAATATAGGCCACAGAAAGACATCTGATGTCTTGTTCTCTAACTCCCTGCCTTATTCTTTTGAGATGGGGTCTCTCACTGAAGCTGTAGCAAGGCAGGTGGTAGGAGGTCCTAGCAGTTCTCCTGGGATTGCCTTCTCATAGCCATGGGGTTATAGGCATGGAGGGCTATACCCAGGTTTTTAAAATATATATACTTTTAACAATCGCTTGAGAATTTCATACAATGTATTTTGATAATATTCAACCCCAAATCTTCCTCCCAACTTCTCCCAGACTCAGTCTCACTTCCCTACCCACCCCCAACTTCATGTCCTTTTTAATTTTCATTTTAATTTAACAACCCACTGACTCCAGTGTGCACCCTCCATGTACTTCTGCATATAGGGCAATCTGCTGGAGCATGGTTGACCTACCAGGAGCCACACTCTTATAGAAAACTGACTCTGCCCCAGAAGCCATTAACTGTGCCCAGCTCCTCAGTCAGAGGGGCTCATGAACCCCTCCCTGTCCATGCTGGAATGTTGGCTTGATCCTGTGCCATCAACCACAGCTTTTGTGTTCGCTAGAGCAAAGGTTCTGTCACGTCCAGAAGACACTGTTTTGCTCTGGTCTTTCCTGGCCTCTGGCTCTTAAAAACCTTTCTGCTGAGCCATCTCTCTAGCCCAGTGCTTTTTATGTAGGTGCTGGGGGATTGAACTCAGGTCCTCATATTTATGCGGCAAACCCTCATACTGGTTGAGCCATCTTTGAAGTCTCTCTGTATACTTTTGTTGTTGGTGGTGGTTTTCTTTGTGTAGCCCTGGCTGTCCTAGAAATCGCTCTGTAGACCAGACTGGCCTTGAACTCAGAGGTCTGCCTGCCTCTGCCTCCTGAGTGCTGGGATGAAAGGTGTGCACCACCATGCCTGGCTTACCTCTGTATGCTTTTAAAAACTTGTCATTCATTGACTTTGTGGCCTCTTCCTTAGCTCAGTCACCTCAAGATGACTTCTAGTAGTTAATGCAATGGAAATCTATGCAAATAGTTATGCTATCTTGCTTAGGGAGTAATACAAGGTAAGGAAGCCTGTGTCATTCAGTATAGACACACCCCTCCCAGGCCTAGTGGTTATGAGGAGGACACGGAGATGCATGGGGACACAGAGGGATGACAGTATTTGGCTCTAGGCCCTATACCTGATGAGGTAAGCAAGATGAATCAGTAAGTTAGGTAAATAATACATCCACACTTTCTTTCATTCATTCATTTGATGAACGTGGCCCTCCCCAGCTCTCTGGACTGTGAAGCTTGGCTTCTGGCTTACTCTGTTGCTCCCGGAGTCTCCACTGATATCTGTACAGGGGAATATTCTTCATAAAGGAGGGAAAACTCTGTGCCCTTTCCACATGGGTACCACCAGAGAGCCTGGGCCCCTCAGCTTCTACTCAGCTGACTTCCAGTTAGTCTTAGAGCCTGTTTCGACCATAAGTTCCCCGTGCAAGCCTACAACAGTTGATCTCCTTCAAACCCCTTCTATAGTGCAGGCTGAGGTTCAGAGAGGGTTAGCAACTTGTCTGAGGTCACACAGTTAAGTCAGGTGCAAAGCCAGCCTAGAACAGGAGGATTTTGACTTCTCTTTTGGAGGGTTTCCCCCTCTGCCAGGACCCCTCGCTGTGGGTGTCCCTCCCTGGGTGGGCCTTGCTGGGTTTCTTGAACAAACACCTCCCTTTCTCCTGCATCTGGCCAACAGGGTCGGCTATGAGGATGCCTTCTGGCTATGTGCAAAAATAAACTCAGCTTGCAGCTTTCTGGGAAAGGAGGGTGTGTGCTGGGTGGGAAGTGGGCAGGGCACCTGGTACTGGGTTGTCACAGGAGACCAGAACAGTGAGAACATGCAGAGGAAGAGGAGAGGCCACTGTGTCCAGCATCAGGACTCAAATACATTCCCACCAGAGCCCTGTCCTGTGTCCTTTGCTTTGGAATCAGGCTGTCTTGGGTTTGAAGTCCTCAGCCTCTCTTCCAAGCTTGGAGTCACTTCTGTGTCCACAGCAGGACAGTGAGCTCTACATGGTACCAAACCCCACCATGGTCTGACTCCTGAGAATGTTCTTCACAATTTTATGTAGGTAGAAACAAACCAAAAGGAAAACTATGTAAAACTCAAATTTCATAAAGATGTTTTGGAGCTGGGCAGGGTGAAACATGCCTATAACCCCAGCACTCTGAGTTTAAAAAAAAATGGAGAGATTGCTCTGTGGGTAAGGTGCTTGTGCAAGTAGAAGGACCTGGGTTCAAATCTCCAGCACCCGTGTAAGTAGTTTATCTGGGGTTGGGCATGGTGGTGCACACCCTTAATCTGAGCACTTGGGAGGCAGAGGCAGGCAGATCTCTTTAAGTCTCTTTAAGCCTGGTCTACAGAGCACATTACAGGTCAGCCAGTGAGATCTGTCTTAAAAAGTTAAATTACATTAAATTACAAATGGCCCATCTACAATCTCAGCATTCCAGAGGCAGAGACAAGTGGTCTCTGTAGAAAAGCTGGCAAGCTAAACTAGCCAAACTGGCAAGCTCCTGGTTCAATGAGATCCTGTTTTAATATATAAGGTGGAGAAGGGACCAAGGAAGGGTGACTGGACATTAGCCTCTGACCTCTATACACACACACACAGACCTGCACACACATGTGCAAGCACTCATGCACACATGCGGACACACACACACAATCATGTAAGTCATACACATATACACATACAAACATATCTGAACTTAACCATCGTTTGTGTATATATAATCATCACTTAGTCTTCCAGAGATGGGTTCCAGAACTCTCTCAGGGACCTCAAAATCCACAGATGCTCAAGTGAACATTACAGAGAAAGGCACCGTGTCTACATAGGAGCTGTACGAGTCTTCTGTGTGTGTAGCTCATCTCTAGACTTGTCAGACCAAACACAACGTAAACACAGTGAAAGCAGCTATGCTGGGCTGTTTGGTGAGCGATGATGGTGTTCCCACATGTTCAGACCAGATGCGACTTTTCCCGTGTATTTTCCATCTCCCCTTGGATGAATCATGAATGCAGAACTGGTGGGTCCAGAGGGTGACTGTATATTATGTAGGCGCAGTTCCGTCCTACAAAAACAAGGTTGAGTGCTCGCAACAGTCTGTGGCGCCCAAAACAAAGTATTTATTGGTTTTTCCTTTTTCTTTGTTCTGAGACAGGGTTTCACATGTCCCAGGCTGGCCTCAAACTTGCTGTGAAGACTGAGGATGGTTTAGAATGCCTGACCCTCTTACTTCCA
>CABHPP010000815.1:0-40066 GCA_902168425.1 Peromyscus attwateri | reverse complement strand
AGATGATGCCAGTTGTTACTCCAGTGTGTGTACCGAGAACGTACTATGTCCCTGACATAGTGTTATGTGCTGGGGAAACAGGACAGCAGGATACTTCTCTAGCTCTGTAAGTCTAGGCAAGGGAGGAGGATGTACAATCTACTGTATTATGCTACACTCTCCACAGTATGTTCTAACACACAGTAATAAGACATTAGAAATAACAAACAATATTTATGTCACACTTACAAATAACATAGTGTTCCAAAGCTTCAGCTTAGCCTAACTGCTCAGATTAACTCCAGGACACACATTCTTTTATTATTTCTGTTTTGTCAGTGGGGAAACTGAGGCACAGAGAATCCAGATGGCCCAATGTCTGTAGGCTGGGATTGCCACTTTCATGGTCTGGTTCTAGAGATCATTTTAATAACTATGATATGGCAGAGATGGCAACTTACCAGTGTGGGGGAGCTGAGGACAGGCCTAAGGAAAAGTCCACGATGTTGTCATTGACAAGGATGAGAAGAAGACACGTTGATAAACTTGAGGACAGGGCACTCCTGAGGGCAGTGAGCTCAGCTGGGCTGATAGGACGCTGGCGTAGGAGGGTACTGAGATGTGAAAAGCCCGGTGTCTTCTGATGACACCCGTCAGGGACAGTCAGCTTCCGCTATTCAGAGACCTCCCCCCTAATTCAGAACCATGTCCCCAGAGCTGACACAAATGGAATCTGGAAATGTGAGACGGGAAATCATGGTCATAAAGTCCCCTTGTGACCACTTCTATGTTCTGGGTGTCTGAGTCCTCCTGCACCCTGATATCAACTCCCCCAGGTTTGACAGTAGTGAGGACAGAAGGCTCACTGGGCTGGGGAGATGCACCCTGATATCAACTCCCCCAGGTTTGACAGTAGTGAGGACAGAAGGCTCACTGGGCTGGGGAGATGGCTCAGTCCAAAAAAGAAAAGATGCTTGCTGACAAAGCAGAAGGACCTGAGTTCAGATCTCAGCACCCACACAGAAAGTTAGGAGCTCTGGCAAGGCAGAGACAGAATCTCTTGAGTTCGCTGGGCAGTCCTGATGAATTGGTGGGATACAGGTTCAGTGAGAAACCCTGTCTCCTAAAATAAAGTGACGTGCAATAGAGGAAGATGGGCAACATCAATCTTTAGCCTCCATGGTCCTGGGCACGAATGTATATAAACACACTTGTATGCACATTGTGTACTTATAAACATGCACACACCACAGGGTGGGGGAGGGAGGGGAGAAAAGCAGAAGGGAGGGAGGGGGAGAGAGAGATTACCTGGTAAATAAACCTGTGGTCCAGAACTAATGTCTGAAGGAATAACACAGTTTACCCTCATCAGTGAACTCTCAAAAATGTCCCAGAGTCCATCCTGCTAGTCCTGGGTCCACAGTCAGTCAGATTGTCACACAAAAGGACAGTGAAGCACATCTTGAACCCTGGGACTCCAAAAGAGGCAAACATTCATTTGCCACTCAAATGGCATTGGAGTGAAAGCCACTGTACTTGACATTCAATCTCATCGTCATCTCAAAGTCACCGGTAGGCACTGGTACCATCACCTACGAAAAAAAGGAAGAGTCGAGATGAGCTCCAAAGGGCCCTTGCAGCTGGGACCTCCCACTCGCAAGACTGTCTGCACATAGTGGGTGCCTGTTCTGTTCAAAGCAGGGCTGAGCCGGCAGGCTGTGCTATCAGAGCTGGAAGCTGGGCATCCGGTACCCAGCTCAGGCATGCCTATATTCCCATGGAGCGTCTGGCTTCTGTTTAAGCATTTCCGTGCCTCTCTGTAGGATCTGCTTTGTAGCCTGAAATGAGATACCTGTCTCCCTATTAATATCCTCACACTGTCTGAACGCATTTCAAAGCTCACGGAGCTTGGCAACCTGTGGGCCTGGCTTTGTTGTTGTTGGTTGGAGTCTTGCATATTTGACTTAAAAATTAGCACCGAATGTGGGCTTATCTGACCGGGAAAGCATGACATAGAAGGAATGGGTAAATTTCCTTTGCAAAACAGACAACCTCAAGTGTGTTTTTCAGGCTGGGGATTTGCATCAACTTGAATGAACAGCACCAGTGGTTCTCAGCAGGAAAAATGAGTGGTAATGAGGTCGCAGGGAGGGCAACAAAGGAAAGGGGCATGGGGCAATGACCGTCACTTGGGTTCCCTGGTCCCTTCTCATCTCCGCATGATTCTTCAGTTTTTAGACCCTCTTATTTCCTATCTCATTCTATCGTTGTCGCAGGGCTGGATAGATGAATGGAGCATGGATGATTTGGTGTAAGGACAGGAAGCTGAAGAGTTGGGAGGGCGGAGCTTCACCACCACCACCACCACCACCACCACCACCACCCAAGTGCCCTCATCTCCCTCCTGCTGAAGCCCCTCCCCCTGCTGAAGTCCCTCTCCCTGCTGAAGCCCCTCCCTCCTGCTGAAGTCCCTCTCCCTGCTGAAGCCCCTCCCTCCTGCTGAAGGCCCTCTCCCTGCTGAAGCCCCTCCCTCCTGCTGAAGCCCCTCTCCCTGATGAAGCCCCTCCCCCTGATGAAGCCCCTCCCTCCTGCTGAAGCCTATGCTGGGATTTAAACATGAACTTACAAGGGCAGGCTGCTTTGCTCATCCATGTGGCCTTGGGGCTTGGCATGCAAATTCTAAAATATATGTTGAATTTCCTAAACTCTAGCTTGACTAATGAAAGAGACTGGCCTTTGTCAGTTTACTCAAGTAGGGACAGAAAAAAGTGTCAAAGTCGTCCCAGTACCCAAGGGTCCCGTACAGTCTATCTTCTGTTAGGTTACAATTGCTTCCTTCGCTTGGGCCACTCTGACCTGCTTCTGTTCCTTAACTATGCCAGACACACTCTTCCTCAGGACCTTTGCACTGATGATTTTCTCTTCCTAAGACACTCTTCCCCCAAGCACTCGGGTCTAACTTTCTCCTTTCCTCAAGTCTTCTATGCTTGTCATATTAGGAGCATGTCAGCCACCCTCTACTCCAACATTTATAATTTTTGCCATCTTGTTCTACGCAGCGACATTTTGGCCCTTTGTACGCTCTCATTATGTCGTATGGTTATTATTTATCATCTGTCTATACCTACTAAAAGGTAAGAGTTTTTAATTCAATAATATATCTCAAGGACTTATCACCATGCCTGACACTTACCAGACAGTAATAAATGTTACTGAGTGAATGGATGGCAGACAGTAATAAATGTTACTGAGTGAATGGATGAGTTAGTGAATGGATGTTAGTGATTGGATGAATGGATGGATGAGAAGGTTTGCAAAGTCACAGCAAACTCTTATTTCATGGAGACATTTTGTTTTGTTTGTTTGTTCATTTGTTTTCTGGCATATCCAATGTATCCAAAGTCAAGTGAAACCAGATTGCTTATTGCTGCTCGGTCACTGAAATCAGGGACTATGCTGTCTTTGTCCAGCGGAAGAGAAGCTATGGCTTGGGTGAGTGATCCTGCACAGGACCTTTAACTCCAGATGTGGCTCCTAGAAACAGGAACAGAGGGAAGAATGTAAAACAGAAAGGCTTGTTTCTCATGATAGATATTCAGAGGGGCTCCCCCACCCAATCAGAGTGAAGGTGCTACATACAGCAACCCTAGATGTCGAGGAAGAGTTGGACTGTGTGCTCCCAGGGCTGGTGAAGGACCAGCACAAGAGCTGAGCGGGGATGCAGGAGCAATCTGATGGGCAGGTGTCTTAGTTAGGGTTTTTATTGCTATGAAGAGACACCATGACCATGGCAACTCTTATGAAGAAAACATTTAATTGGGGTGGCTGGCTTACAGTTCAGAGGTTCAGTCCAGTATTATCATGATGGGGAGCAGCATACAGCATACAGACAGACATGATGCTGCAGAGGTAGCTCATAGTCCTACATCTTATAGGCAACAGGAAGCTGACTGAGACACTGGGCAGTATCCTGAGCATAGGAAACCTCAAAGCCCACCCCTACAGCGACACACTTCCTCCAACAAGGCCAAACCCACCCCAACAGAGTCACACCTCCTAATAGTGCCATTCCCTAGGAGATCATGGGGGCCAGTTACATTCAAACCACCACAGCAGGTGTGGCGTCTTCTGAACCCAAGGAAGCACTGAACAGGGGATGGTGGGTGGGACGGAAGGAAGGATTCCCAGCAGCTGTGGAGTCTCAACCAGGATGCTGAGGCCAAATGCAGGCAAGCCGGGGACATCTGTGTGGAGCAAAGCCTTGGCTGACGGGAGCCAAAGCTCTTAGGTTGGTCAGCTGGCAGCATCCAAGAGGAAAGTAGAGTCAGAGCCCAGAACCAGGTTAGCACATCCCCCGCAACCAGATGAGCAACAGAGGAAGACTCAACTAAACGCCTTCCTTCAACATCTAGGCCTGGACTGGATGGGAACTGAGGAAAAGAAACTGAGGGAGGCAGTCAGGGGCAGGCACAGATGTGGAGAGAGGAGGACCACAGGGCAGCGCAACTGGGCAGGGCTGTCTCAGGTACCCAAACACTTCTTCTTGGAGAAGATGGCCAAGTCCGAGTCTTTCTTATTTGGCAAGGCATTGAAGGCAGCCTGGACGCAGGCTCTCTCGGAGCTGCTGATTTAAAGTTGGGTAAGTCATTCCTGCATCAGTTTCCATCTCCTTTCCGTCCTGGAGAAACTGAAGGAGAATGCGGGGGGGGGGGGGGGGGGGGGGGGGGGGGGGGGGGCAGGAGCGCCCTGAAGCTGAAGCTGATGCATGCCCTGTGGAGACTGCAGCAGACATGCGCACTGCAGCTCCCTCCTGCTCCATTCCCCATCACACTGGTTCGCTGGAACTAAACTTCAAAAATAAAAATGCAGCATCCCCTCCCCTCTCCTTCCATTGAGCGGGAGGGAGGGGGAGCAGCATGTGTCGACCCCCGCCAGCTGCGGCAAGAGCACCCTGTGTACAGAGATCCTATCAGCCCCGAAGAAAGCAGAAATATTAGACGCAGCTAAATAAGAAAACACAGATTATTGCTGGAGACCCCTAAGGCCTACTTTGTCTCGGCAATAGTTTGTTTTACTTTTCACAGAATTTATTTTGGCTGCAGCCAGATTGATGGTGATTATATCTGAAATCCCTCCCACATATCTGTCACATAAACACTTGGTTTAATTCAGGTTTGTAAAAATCTACAGGCCAACTGGGAGCCGGCTTTTGGATTAATTAGCAGACATTAATACTGGGCATCTTGTCACTGAGGTCCAACCTGGTGACTTTCTCAGGAGTTTGAGCCTGGGAGCCGGATCAGGAAAACCAAGTAGAGAATAGAATGGGAAGAACAAGCCACTCTGTGTCTGGCCTGACTAGGGAAACCAAATCCTGCGTGCGGAGTGGACCAAAATCGTCCATCCTGATCTAGCCAGAGGAGGGATATTCATAGGCGTTTTGAAGTGGATACAAAATAAACTCCTGCTTCCTGGAAGTTTCTGTTGATACCATCCCTAGATCCAACACCTCCTGGGAGGGGGAAGGGCCTTAGGGGCCAGGGCTGGGAGGGAGGCCCCTGATGAGCAGTTTGAAGGGAGTTGGGAATCTGGGACCCCTCACAGCAGTGGCTCTGAATACAGGGAGCTCCAGACCCCTTTCCCCGCTGGTTACCCTGAACCTGCCAGCTCTGGGCAGGATTTCCTTCTGTCTGAAGAGATCGTGCCCCTCACAGGCTGCACATGCCCAGCAGCTGCTACCTTCCTCCTGCCAGTACAGGCCAAGACAAGAAAGGCTTTCTTTCCTACCGGCTTTCTAATCTCCAGGCCCCCTGACTCCGCAGGCCTGCTCTGGGCATGGTTACTTAGGGCCTCTGGGGCCAAATTCCCGCTTGCTTAGAAAGGGCTCCTTTCTTCTCCCCCGGCCATTTGCTTTCTATTTAGGGCAGGGCTCCTCCACCAAGGGGCTGTGCTGGAAGCCTGTGGGACATCAGCAGAGCTGAAGTGTGGTTCTCAAAGGCTTTATGGACATTCTCTCTGCAGTGCGTGCGTGCGTGCGTGCGTGCGTGCGTGCGTACACATCTGCTTGTGTATGGTGGCTAACATCAGGGTTTCCCCCCACTGCCTTCCATCCTAGTTTTCTGAGACAGGTTTTTTCACTGAACCTGGAGCTCACCAATTGGCTAGGCTTGCTGGCCAATGAACTCCAGGGATCGGCCTCTCTGGCCTCTTCCCAACGCTGGGGTTACTGATGCTTGCTGCAATGCCTGCTTCTAAGTGCGTTTTGAGCATCTGAACTCAAGTCCTCATGGATGTGTGTGCACAGGCACTACACCAGCTCCCCAACTCAATTCATTTCTCCAGCTGAGAATAAAAATTATGGAATGCTGAAGCCATTAGACTATATGTGCATTGTCTCAATTAACCCTAAATCCTAGCTACTGGGCACTCTGCGGGTCCATTTCACAGAGGAGAACTATTAACGGTGAGGTTGAATGATCTGCAGGTTCATCTCAGTCTAGAAGGATCCAAAACAGGAGGTGAGCCCCACCTTTGCTGGGACCTGCTTCGTTACCCCCACTCTGCCACTGCCCCTGCTTTCCCAAAACCTGTCACTCACCCTGTGTCAGGAAGACATCAGACCAGAACCAGGTCCCCAGGCCTCTGTTTCCCTCTGTGTAGAGGAGAAGTATGCAGCACTGCCCTGGCCCTGGCTCCTAGGGCTGCATCCCTCGATTCCACCTTCAAACAACCACCAGAACTAGGCCATCCCCAAGTGTTCAACCTGCAGAGGGACCGGAGGCCAGAAACCCGCTTCCAGCCGTATCCAGTTACTAACCAAACACTTGTCTTTCTCCCCAGCTGAAACTGAACGTGCCTGTCTGTTGCTTGGAGTTCTTCACGAAGAAAGCTAATTTTTAACCCTTTACCAACGCATTTTTTTTTCCTACAGCATACAAAACACAAGGCACCAATTTGTCTGGCTGACTATGCACAGACCTCAGCTGGGACTGCCCCTTGCAAGGAGAGAGGCTTCTGGGAACCCAAGCAGAACAGGCCATTTTTAGCTTAGCCTGCCCTAATTTTTCACTCTGTCCTTTTTCTGTATGAGTCACTTTGGAAGTGTGATTCTTTCACCTCCTCTTCAAACAAAGGCTGCCATTGTTAAGAAGTCGGGCAAGGGGCAGCTAGTTTGGAGGTTAGAAGAGGGCAAGGCAGGGTGGGGAAGCAGTGTCAGGGGTCACCTTGGTGCAAGCATGGGTATTCCCCAAGGTGGACACCCAAGTGTGTCGGATGCTCCCATCTAAATCTTTCACAGGGCTGCGTGACCATTAACTCCTTGCCCCCAGACTCTCTTCTAGGGAGGAGACTGGCTTAGCATTTTGTGCTTCTGACCAAAGATTTTTAGAAGCTCTCCCCACCATCCAAACCAAACCAAGTGAAAAAAAAAAAAAAAAAAAGCAACCTCAGGGGATAATATTGTGGCAACAGTGAGAACCCCAATTCTCCCCACCCCAAGGTTGAGGACATCAGTGAAGGTGAAATGGTGAGTCAGAGGCCCAGTTATCAGACCAGATTGCCAGATGCAAGCATTCTGCCTTCAGCACAGACTTTTTCTATAACAAACCCCACTTTGGGGTCATCCATCAATACGTAAGTACACGCCTGGGAGATGGGGGACAAGTCTCCATTTTTCTGGCTTTGTAAATACGGAACTCGTGTTTCTCCAATTGACGTTTGCAGAGGAATGATCAAGCAGAGCACCATCCCTTCCACGGCAGTTTCAGATAAACTGGTGTGGACCCCTGACCCCACGCCCTGCAGAGGAAGCAAGCTTTCCCTGCCCGCGTTGTCTTCCTCTGAATCCTGAGAGGTGCCCCAGCTACAAGCCTTTCACCCAGTGAGGGGAGGAGAGGAAAGCATAGACTCTAGTTTATTTACCACTCTGCAAATTGGGGGACCAGCAACCCAAGACACAGCACCAGGATCTCCCACGACCATCAGAAAAAAAACATGAGTGGGTGAGACCACTGCTGGGAAGCCTCCTTCTGTCACTAGCAGTGGGGACCACAAGCATCTCTGTGTGCAGAGCAAGGAGAAGACTGTCGGAATGAAAAGATTTGAGAAGTCTGCTAGCGCTGCTGCCTGGCCTGGAATACCAACTGCCCTGTTACGTGTGGACGCCACAGAGACATGTTTCCTTGGATTAACGTCTTTTTTTTAATGATTTATTTTTATTTTATGTGCATTGGTGTCTTGCCTGCATGTATGTCTGTGTGAGGGTATCCGGTCCCCAGGAACTGGAGTTATAGACAGTTGTAAGCATGTGGGTGCTAGGAATTGAACCTGGGTCCTCTGGAAGAGCAGCCAGTGCTCTATAACCATTGAGCTATCTCTACAGGCCTAACTTATTCTTACCAAGGCTGCTCTTTCTGGAACAGATGCCCCAGGTAGGAAAATACTCTTTTGACTGAATAGCCCATCCAACACTTCCCACACAAGACCAGAAAAAAGTCTGGCATTGAACAAACATGGCTTTTACTGCATGCAAGCATGATGCTAGATAAGTTGGCATGTCTGTGGAACCAAAGCAGCCATGGCCTTGGAGTCCATAAGCCTGTAGTCTGTCTCCTAGAGAAGATGTCCATAGTCACTACCACTGTGACAGGACAGAGGGCCTCTGAGAGCCAGGGGCAAGGTCATGAAGACTGCTCATCCTGCCTTAGGGAGGTGTGCTGGCTACTTTTATGTCAACTGGACATAAAGCTAGAGTTATCAGGAGAGGAAGGAGCCTCATTTTGAGAAATGCCTCAGATTTGAGCCTCAAATTGAGAAAATGCCTCCATAAGATCAGGGTGCATGCAGGCAAGCCTAGGGCATTTTCTTAATTAGTGATTAGTGGGGAAGGGCCCCGCCCATGATGGGTGGTGCCATCCCTGGGCTGGTGGTTCCGGGTTCTATAAGAAAGCAGGCTGAGCAAGCCATGAGGAGCAAGCCAGTAAGCAGCACCCCTCCATGGCCTCTGCATCAGCTCCTGCCTCCAGGTTCCTGCCCTGGCTGAGTCCCTGCCCTCACTGCTTTTGATGATGAAGTGTTCTATGGAACTGTGAGCGAAATAAACCCTTTCCTCGCCAGGTTGCTTTTGGTCACAGTGTTTCATCACAGCAATAGCAACCCTAACTAAGACAGGAAGGGAGGCTCAAGCTGACTCCCGAAGGATGAGCTGGGGAGGGAGGGTGCTCCCTGGAAAGAATGTCATGGGGAAAGGTCATGTGAGGTGAGGCCCCAAAGAGTGTTAAAGGGAACTGGAGTAGCTGGAGCAGTGTTGATAGACTGTCATAAATAAGCACCCAAAAGAGACAAAAATGAGAGCTGCTGTGTCAGACCCCCCCCCCAGACATCCACGCCCCTCTGATGGCACAGTCTCCATATCCAAGAGGCAAGCAAGTGTGACAGTGACCTGTGGGTAATTCTGCAGAGCAGCTGAAACTACCTGGGTTGGGGACCACCACGCTGAGCTTGGAGCAGGAAGGGGGTCCTATGGGACCAGGGTATCACATGCTCCCTCTGGGGTGGCTCTGTCTTTGCGGCTGCTCCGTAGCTGCCACCTTTACCTGCTGAAGTTTCTGGCTAGAAGCCGCTGTTGCCTTTCATTTATGGCTGACAGAGAAGCACATACCTGGAATAGCTGTGCTGACGCCCCCACTCCGGCTCACCCACCCACCACCTCAGGCAGGCGGCACACTTGCAGTTTGACAGGCTGGCGCAGCCTTCCACTTAATTATATTGTCACACCGGCTTTCAGAGGTTCCATGGAGAGAGTTTTCTGAACGAAACTTAATTCTCCTCCCAGACCATTCACTGGCTCCACTTGCCCTCCCCTTCACACGCACTCTCAAAAAGCTCAAGAGAAAGTTCTTTTGAGTCTGACTGTTGAAAGAGGTTGACAGGAGGAGGCTCCCCCAGTCACCACCACCCCCCTTGTTTTTCAGTCACTCAAGGCTCGAGTTTCTATTTTCTGGGGCTGTACAAAAGGACAGAGGTAGAGGAGCCACCATTAGCGAAGCTGTGGAGAGAAGCAGTTCCGGGGCAGGGGAGGGTTGGAGACCTGCTGATGCGTGGGTCCCTTCTATCTTCAGGCTTCCGCGCCCTTACCCATTAATCATCAGGACCCCCAGGCCCCTTAATCTATAGGACGCCTGATGTTTTGAGGGTCCCCTCGAATATGATCTATTATATGTCCTGCTCCAAGTCCACAGACCTCCCCCAGTGCTTCTCTTGATTGCCTAGGCAGAGGTTTAGCTCTGTCACCATTTCTTCAACCCAAACTTGTTTGGGGGGCGGGGAGGCCCCATTTACACTCATCCCTTCGCTCCACACTTGGGGTGTGGGACAGCTTTGTTGAAGGTGCCTGCTACTCCCCAATTTTAATCCGGGGACACTTCTTGGGTCCGCTGCATTTGTTCCTGCCCTCTAGCTCACCCTTATCTCCCCCCCCCCCCCCCCCGACCTCCAGCACATCTTCTCACCCTCCCGCTTCACCTCCTCCCTTCCTACCTCCATCTCCACCACCCCCACCTTCTCCCAGACCTTCCCCAAGTTCACTGCCCACTGTGCTAACCCTCCCTGAACCACTACCCTACAACTGTTCAGGGCTCTGACATTGACCAAGCCTTCGTTTGTAAAGCATTCCTCAGTAGCCGCGGTACCCCTGAAATAAATGCCATTATCGCTGACAAAAAGACACCAGCTCCACGTGTGTAGAGATAAATATATGTGTGTTCTGGCTCCAAGTCATTGTAAGTAAAAATTACCA
Organism: Peromyscus attwateri; assembly: GCA_902168425.1. Lineage (NCBI taxonomy): Eukaryota > Metazoa > Chordata > Mammalia > Rodentia > Cricetidae > Peromyscus > Peromyscus attwateri. Next base: position 29,292 of record CABHPP010000815.1, on the reverse strand, counting down.
CAACACAGCTTAGCTATGTGAACTTTTTTTTTTTCAATCAATATTGCCTCCAGCTAGCAAATGAGGAAGGAAATCACTGGGAAATGCATTATTCATGAGCTCGCCAGAGCGCTGATGACTGGCAGCGATAAGAGCCCCAGCGTGAGCTGAGCGCGGGCTGATAGCTCCCTATCAAGTCAATCTATCCAGCTTGCTTCCTGTTTTCCGAGCAGGAGATCGGCTCTCATCACTCCTCTCCTCTCCTTCATTTAGGAGAGTGGGCCGTGCACCTGTGGGAACTGAACTTGTCTACTGCCGGGGTCACGGCACGAGGCGGGGGAGGGGTGGGGGAGCCGGATGGAGCTCGGGAAGGAGCCACTGATTTCCTTCAGGGGACGAGCTGATGAGAGCTAATTAGAGCTCTGCCATGCCGCTCTTCAACTCAGTCTTTAACACACGCCTTCTTGTTAGCCTGGAAGACTCCCTCTCAGTGTCCGAGAGGTCCCACGAGGAGCTGAACTCTCTGGGTATTCATCAAGACGGAAGGAGCACGTCCCTCCGTGGAATTTTCGGAAAGGGCCCCAGAAGCCTGAATACAGAGCCAAGTTTGGGATGCCTTGTGCACCCGATTCAGCAGCTGCTAGAAGAAAGAGGATGAAAGAGGGGGGGTGGGGGGGAGGGAGAGCTGCAGGGCAAGGATTCTTGGGGTGACCCAAGATTTTCTGCTAGCTAAATTACCTGGGGCGGGCCCTCTACTCCACCCGGTCTCAGAAGTACCCATCTCCCCATTAAGACAGAAAGGGAGGAGATCACAGAAAAAGAGACCCGGATTATTTCTGAAGTGCTGGATAACGCACAGTGTAAAGGGGGAAACCGAGGAATAAGAGAATTTGTTGGGTTGAAATTGAATTCCAGATCAGTCTCATGCATAATTTATATACACCTGAGAAATATGTTATGTAAATGAGCCCAACGTTCCAGAGTCAGTCAACACAACACCGCATGCCCAGTGCTCGTGAATCCCAGGACCGAGCATGTAGATCACAGGCAGGGATGCTTGGTAGGGCCTTTCCGACTCTGCTAAAACAAACGAACAAAAACAGCCACATCCATGTCTGAGGATCTCATTTGCTCCTGAGCTTCGAGCAAGCTGGGTGGTTTGCCCTGAGAATGCAGACTTCATATCAAAGATCCATAGGTAGAGTTCCAAACCTAGGGGGCTAGACAGGACCGCCATCAAAGATCCCACCCTCTATCCTCCTCTGTGGAGTTAGAAGAGAACCCAAGCGGTCCCCTCACTTTTCAGCCCTGGGGAGAGAAAGAGTCTCAGGTGTGGGTGAGTAGAGAGCTGTCAAGGCAACACTGGATCAGCAGCAGAGAGTACAACATGAAAAAAGAAAGAAGAACTCAGTCCAGCCACGGCTGGGAAAAGCCCAACTTCTCCACTCTTTCTTTTTCATGCTGGTACTAATGTTTTCATACACACACAAGGCTTGGGACAAGGACTGAACAGTAGAAATGAGATCCTGCCTACCAAACAGAGGAATGGTTGCTTCAAGTCCATGCTTCTCAAGCTGGACAGGGATCCTCTTGTTTGATGAGCTACATATCAGCCTGTCATTAACTCACACCACAGCAGTCACCTGAAGAAAGGTCAGTCTTGCAGGAGAGGCAGTCCCAAAGAACCAGGATACCTCCCCGTGGGAGTGACAGCAGTGTCAGAGAGACAAGCAATTTCCCGCCAGCCCATGGCCCGTGTTCTTCCAAAGATGCTGTCCTCCAGCCTCTTGCCCAGATTCACAGCCTGGCAGCATGCCAGACCAAGGCATCTGGGACCCATGACAGTCCACAGCCCAGGAAGTTCCTGGAGATGGTTCTGTAGTCTAGTTCCTTTGTGGGTCACAAAGTGGTCTATTTTATGTTGGAATGAAAAACAAGGACCCAGAGCCTCCCCTTCCCTGAGTAGTCCCAGGGTACAGGTTCTGCTACAAAATAGCATGGGATAACAGAACTATTAAAGTTAGCCTAAAATCATCACTGCCCCCCCCCCAAGCCTACACATGGGTTTCTCAGGACATTTTTTCCCTAAGAACTGTTCATCAGCAGGATGCATTAAAAATAATCTCATTTTCAAATAAGGCTGAGAAATTTGTAATATTCCTCTTATGTATCCAGTGCACATTGAAGTATTGAAGGCACTGAGAACAACTGTAATAAATGAACCTTAACTTTGATATATCCAGCATCTAATGTTTACTGAAGGATGGACATTTTTTCTCCTCGCAAAACTGTATCTGCAGACTGAGATTTTAGTTGAACATGTATCAGCCTTCCTCTTACCTACTTGCCCCACTTAACTTCCTTTCCCTCACCTCACTGAGATAAAATTAAGACCCTAAAAATGTTAGTTGAGTGGCCCAAATAAGACCTTCAGAACAACTGTTAGAATTCCTAGCCACTCCCCTAGCTACACGACCACAAGCGTGCTGTCCAGTAGCCAGGCAAGATGCTTAGTCATCCTAGGGCCTTACGTCCGACATAATCCCTGTGCTGCATGATCAGGTAATCTGCATGCAGCATGATCACGTAATCTATGCATGCGCGTGGCGTAGCTATTAAGCCCATATGCACGTGAATGTGTGTGTGTGTGGGGGGGGACCTATAAAATCGAGTTCCACCTTCTGTCTCTTCCTGCATGGTTATTCCATAGGCCTATGCACACCCTTTCTATTCCCTTCCCTTAATAAACTCTTACACTGGGTTTTGTTGTGCTTCATGGCTTCTCCCACAGGGTAAACACCACCACTTAATAAATAACATTGTGCCGCTTAATAAATAACAACACCTGCTTGACTTAAGCAACTTTTAGCTTGTGGATCATAGTCCTAATGGCCTCAGTTTGTCCCTTAGCTGTGTACCCTAACCGTTCCATCATAACTTCGCAGGTTTTCTTACTGCTTGGCTTGCAGAGGTCTATCTCTACCCTACTCTACCTCATGTGCCCGGGTATGTCCAGCAGAAACAACAGTGTGCCAGTTCCCAGGCTGAGCTTCAAGGGCTGGGTGGCTCCTCTTTCTCTCTTCCTCCTGTGCCGTTGTCCCAAGACCATTCTCAGGCTGGCCCGTTGACAAATGAAGTGATAGGCAGAGCAGAACTGAGTCATCCTTGTTAACTGGAATGAGGCCAGCCTGGATCAGCCAGTGACTGTCAGCCCATCACCGGACAGATGAATGAGCCTAGGAGAGTGGCTGCTGGCTGACTCTAAGTGAACCCCAAGGGGTGAGCAGTATGCACTGACTGTTGAACGGCCCTTGTCATCACCATGCGGCGTTATGGAGGAGACAGGTAACTGGTATTTCCTAATAGAAATAGCAAGTGCTGTGGAGTTAGCATCAGCTGTGTTTAAACCCACCTGCCTCGCCTGTCGACTGCGTGTCCCTGAGTACATCATGCGACTCCCTTTAGCCTCCGAGTTTTTATCTATTGAATAAGGTGAGTTCTGAGTATGAGCATCAGAACCAACTGAGATAATGCATGAGGGCGTCAGAAGAGGGCCTGTCACATAGGAGGTGACTGACTTTCTATTGCCGTTTAGCTGAGTACAGAGAGCTTTCGGCTATGGCGGCGTTTATGTTGGATTGATTCTTCATTAGTAGATGTGAAGAACTTGCAGTTGGATGCACAGGCCTGGTGGCCAGAGTTCCTTGGAAGCCATGTAAAGGTAGAAGGAGAGGACCAGTCCAACAGAGTTGTCCTCTGGCCTTTGCACACACACTGTGCCAGCACATGTACCCCATCCTACCCCCACATCATATATACAAGTAAATAATTACTATAACTAAAAATAAAAAAGTATAATACACGATTGAGATCAGAGCCCACCCAGATTTACCATGGGAAGAGGCCATCCTGATGTCCCAGTGTCAATACCAATGGTCTTCTGTGTCCTATCTAACAGCCACAGGGAGGTACACCGAGTGCGTACCTTTATATCATTTTTCCTTTACCTGAAAGAGTAAGCATACATTAAATACTGGGATGGACAGCATGACAGTATTACCTAACTTTTCTTGTCACTGTCACAAAATATCCAATGGACAACTTCATAGAGGAAGGTTTATCTTGACACAAAGTTCGGAGGGACACAGTCCATCATGGCAAGGGAAGGTGTGGTGGCTGCGGGTCCATCCATGGAGGCAAAGTTATGAAATGGCTTATCCAGAAGTGGGATGCGCTGAGAATCCCCAAGGCTGCCTCCATACGCCTAGTCCACCGTAACCGACCACAAGAGCCCCACTAGCTAGGGACCAAGAGTTCGAAGCCTGGGGGACTTTCCACATTTAACTGTAGCAATGATGTCATTGTGAAATAGCATATAATGAAGACATGTACAGCCAAGACAGCTTTCAAAACTGACATGGAATATAATAACTCTGCACCATCGATGAATATTTCATTTCCTAAGTCTCTGCGGTGACGGCTGAAGAGAAAACATAAGTAATATCTTTTTAAAAGCTGCAGGTCTCCAATGACTAAGAGAGAAGCTTCATTGCCTAAAGGAAAAACAAAAACAAAAACATGTCAGTTGTTTGAGAAGTGTCATTTCTGAGGGGTGCCAAAGCCAGGGGGCTCAACTTTACCTGTAGACTCCAGAGAGTCACCATGCAAGCCAGTCTCCTAAGGCTGCCGAAATCCAGGGTTTCAGACTGGCGACACTGGCCTCCTTGATATCCCTCACTCCAGCCTATTTCTTATTCCTGGTGCTTACAGGGTATCAAACAGCCAGACCCTGTCTGGCTTGGGAGAAAGACTTCTGCCTTCCCTCTGCAGCACTGTAAGCTTGCAGCCCCTCCACAGGCCACTTCCGGTTCCTGAACCTCTCAGTGAAAACAAAGAGGCAATGTGAAGCAGTCTCTGCCAACAGGTCCGAAGGCGGCCACACGCCATCAGCAGGGAGCCCTCGCTCATAGAGGAAGTCATAGGGTCCTAGAGCGGAAGTCCATTTCCAGTTATTACCGCTAGACAAATGGATTTTAAATTACACCCTAAAAGGCTAACAGGCCATTTGTCTTTGCAAGTAATGGCACAGAAATACAGTGCCACTGCTGTCCCCACCCTGCAAAGGGGAGGGGGTGTAGGGTGCAAAACACTCCAGAGACTGCAGTCAAAAGGAACTTGGTTGCTCTTCTGGAGCAAGACTGGGGCGTGAGGTAGGGGCTAAACCTGGAAAAAGAACTAAGGTGCCAAAGTTGTGGAGAACTAGAGCCAAATCCTGGGATGGGGCAGAGAGCTGGGCTAAGGAACACTAGAGTGTTGAAGAGCAGGTCAGACAAAGTCATATGGTAACTAAGACTGGCTCCCAAGCAGGTAGGCAACCTGGACTTCAAAAGCCTTAAAGGTTCAACCTTGAGGGCCAAGGACTTCCCAGGTAGCTCCCTGGCCAGCAGAGGGAGCTACCCAGATTCCCAGCTCAGCCTCTCTCCTCATCACACCCGGGAATTGCTACCCTGGCAAGACCAGGCATTAGCTCTGTGGCTTGTTGTGAACAGAGAAACACTCAAGAGAGAATTCTAGCATTCCTCCTCCAAGCTCTAAAGACTTTGTTTGTTTGCCTTATTAGTTGAGGTCTGTCAGCTCCTCAAGAGCTGAGAGGTCTAGAAGGTGAAGGGAGCTGTCAGTGCAGGGTTTCCACGCTGACGGTCTGTCTCAATGCCATTTCAGCACATAGCCAGCATGGAGGCACCAAGTCACGGCCCATCTTTCAGATCGTGGCCTCTCTGGGGCACAGCAGGTCCAGAGCCCCCAGTCTGCAGCCCAGAGAGTCATACTGAGGGGGCCTCTGAGAACAAAAGCTGCCGGCTTTCGGGGATGAAGTTATCATTGCCTCGTATTGCTGGCTTCACCTACTGACCCCCCAGGGGGGTGATGCATAAGTATAATCTTTCCCCTCCTTCTTGCCTCCTTTCCTGGAAGGATCCCACAGGAGCAGTCGACTTCCAGCTGTTCAAGACACTCCATGTGCTAACTTCAAGTCCCTCAAACTGGACTTCCACAGACTCACAGATATGCCCAGTATACAATGGACAACCATTATGTGTGTCAAGAAGAGTTGATGTTAGAGAAGACATAGATACATTTTTTTAAAAAAGGGGGGCTTGTGTGCAAAGTTTTCATGCATTTGCCAACAGAACGCAAGTCCAAGATAGCCAAATGTTGTAGAAGAAGCCAGGTCCCTAGGTTCTTAGGAATCTGGTTCTACTCTCAGCAGTTGGGGCCAACTCAGTGAAAGTGTAAGACACACTTTACTAACAAGACAAGTGCTAACAGATTTGGGAAGTCTACAGAGTAAGTTTCTCAAATTCTTGATGATGATAAGAAAAATGGCATTGATGTGTTTGGCTCCGTGGCTAAGCCCTTCACTTGGGTTATCGCCTTAAGCATGGCAACTGGCAACTACCCATTGAGCAAAGACTAGTACCATAGGCTCTATCAGAGTTGGTGGGACATGCCCAAGGTTACACAGCTTCAGAGTGCTGACATCAAGATCCAAAGTCAATAAATAGGACATTTGAGCCTGCTCTTTCAGCTGGTCATCTATCCAGACTAACACGGAGGAGCTAGGCAAATTATTTCAGAGGTCTTCGGCTACATGCTCTCAGTTAATGCACGAGGCACACAATAAGACAAAGAGACATTATCTCAAATAAAAGTAAATCCAAGATGATTCACTCATAGATATTCAAATATGGTATTTTTGTTGTTGTTTGTTTGTTTGTTGTTTTCTGAGACAGGGTTTCTCCATGTAGTTTCAGTGCCTGTCCTGGATCTCGCTCTGTAGACCAAGCTGGCCTTGAACTCACAGAGATCCACCTGGCTCTGCCTCCCAAGTTCTGGGATCAAAGGCGTGTGCCACCGTCGCCTGGCTCAAATATGGTATTTTTATAGGTGGAAATTTTGAGCTGAATTTCCCATTAGACTCAAGTTAGGCACAATGGAATCTGAGGAGCGTTCCGGGAGGAAGCCTTGATATAGGTTCAGAGGGCATGGACCTCGAGGGCTTTGCCATGCTGCCACAGTGCTGTGGCAGGACCCATGTCTATAGAGACAAGTGGCTTCTCGGTAGGCAGCCAACGAAGAGATGACAGTCATGTGACAAATGTGGTTTACAATGAGACACACAACTGAAGAATGGACCCAAGAGAAATCCTGCTTTCCCATCACTCCTAAGGAGCCCTGGACAAAGCGGCTGTGAAAGACAGGAGTCCACTCTCACTTCCCAAAGCTACTTCCTGGTGCAGTATGCTAGTAAGGTCCTGCCCTCTGGAGCTGTCTTTATATTAAGAAGATAGAGGTTGGTTTGACCCACAGGATCAAGGGAGAAGGTAACATCCGTGCAGGAGGTCTAAGAGAAGAGAAGACAGGAGGATCATAATACAAGGTCATGCAGCTTGGGTGGGAAAATGTATATATGTACTGGGGAGAGACCCCATCTTTCCCATGGTCCATGGACCGCTGTGGACAACAGGTCAGAAGTCCCTGGTTGGATCCCCGAGAACATGGAGCTTCTTATCAGCATTGACCTGAGCTTTCTTCGCTCACCTGTGGCTGAATGCTCACCACCCCCACCAGTAGTCATGTCCTACCTTCTTCTGCTCAAAACTCCCTTAAATCCACAGCTCAAAGCCAGGCCCCCATAGTCCAGGGTACCCCTTAGCCAAAAACAACATGAAGAAAGGAAGACTTTTAAAATAATGTAAGCATTGCGAAGACTTGGGTGCACCAACCAATCAGAACAGGGCTCCATCACACCTAGTCACTTCTGCCTTTCCATTTCAACCTGAAGTTTGTCCTTCCATGTTGGACAAAGAGCCCGTCTCAAGCATACCTGCTAAGAACTGCCTGCATTGGCAGCACCAGCCTTTTGGCCCTCAATCCCTCGTCAGATCTCATGTGCTTCTTCCAACTCTTAGGTCCTCCAGCACAGACCACCAAAGGACATGATCCGGAATCGCTCATTCTAGTCTCCAAGGTAGACTTGGAGACTTTTTGCTCTTGAATGGGTCCCCTCTTCTCTCCTTCACTGGCCTCCGAATCATATAACACTTCTCTCTCTCCGTCAGTGTTCACATCCCTCCCAGGATGTGATGTCATGAGGTTCAGCTCCTGCCTGCACTTACGTGTGCTTTGGACTACTTCAGCCATTAGCTCTCCTGCCCACGCCTCTGAGGCTGGGTCAGCGTGAAAGGCAAACTCTTCTTACAGACCCACCCAGCAGGGAAGGGCTGAGCACTCTGCAGGTGTTCAAACAAATCAACAGGTGTTTGACTATGAGTTGGGTCCAGACACTGGCAGTCTCCTCTAAAGATGGGGCCTCGGCTTCCTCATCTATATAAGGAGAAGCTGAGCTCTAGTCATCTATCCAGCATTCCACTAGACTCACCAGGGAACTTAGTCTCAGCAGTGAGGGATGCTCCAGGGATTCTGGTTGGACGCAACATGGATTTCCATCTATTGTTTTCTGTTTCATTTTCTTATCTTAAGCATTCCAAGTGATTTCAATGTGTAGACAAGGCTTGGAACTGCTGGGTAAAATCATCAAAACAGTCCTGGGGGGTTTCATGACTCTGTGGGCAGAAATGACTAGGATGGCGATGTCCACGAAGTCTTCGAAAGAAAGTCTAGTCCGGAGCCCTGTGACACACGGGCATGTGAGGGCTCCAGAGGAGTCTGTGTTGAAGCTTGTGTCAACACTCAGTCCTGGCTGTCACCAGTGCTTGTGGCGGGTGCTCCAGGGCTCTGTCCTGAAGTAAGGCTTCTTTCCAAAGGACTCTCAGACCTAAATGAAAGGGTTAAGGCTTCCTACCAAATCAGTCATTTCCCCACAGCCCACAACACATTACGTGCTCTTTAAAGTGTCAAGGAAAGTTCAGGATGGCTGCTGGCAGGTTGTGCCAAAATTCTTGCCTGAACATATTGGATTATAAAATATGTGGGTATGACAAGCATATCTGACAGCTCGGATGCCTAGTACTAAGATGATGTTTAGAAGAAAGACATGTTTTTTCACTGTTGTGGTTTAGGGTTTGGGTTGTTTTGTGTGTTTCCTGCGTGTTTTCATTCTTCGCTCCTTCTTAAAATACTGTCCTGACATTGAGTTGTGACATCAATTAAAAACTAAGCTAATAAAAACCCTAACCCCATGCACAGGAACACATTAAAGGCCACTTAAGAAAGCTGGCTCCGGCTCCTTTTCAAAGGCAGCTCTCAGACACCAGACCACGCCGAGTTACAGACCTGCATTATTCCCCGGGTCTAGAGTCTTATTGTAACCCTCACTCATTGTGGGGTTCATAAATGGGGCAAATTCATATTCTCTCTCTCGTTTTTTTTTTTTTTCTTTCCCTCCTGCCCTCTCCCCAACATGTTGAAGCAAGCACAGTAATTGCATTACCAGATTTTCAGGGTTAGCTTCGGGTGCGAGGGAAAGAGCTAAGTTTGGGCTCAGATCTGTAATTAGCGTAGGAGGGTAATTAGTGGCGCGCGGCAAGCACCGCCTCTCTCTACAAGGGGCCCCGAAGACAGGTCTATTTGTTTTGTCTCATCAAACAGTTTAATCAAACACCGAGTGCTTTGCTCAGAGGCTTCACAAAACAAATATTTGCTGATTGATTGAGTCATCCAACAACTGGTCAATTCAGTTAAACCAGCTCTTTGCTGTCTGGTAAGCCAAGGAAAGAAAAATAATTGACCTAAGTTTTGCTTTTCAGATGGCTGGCTGCTATGCTGCAGTGGGGCTCGGGACACACTCTTTGCTTTCCTCTGAACGTCTTTCCAAAGTAAATAGCATCTAAAAGACAATAGGCTACACAATGGAGTTCGAGAGACAGAGCTACAAGAGATGTGCATCCCTTGGCGGCAGGCAGGAAGGCTCACACCCGGAGCAGTGTGTTTCCTGGGTGACTCCCTCATGAAAGGTATGAAGACTGTGTACCCCTGCAGCAGAGCAGCCCCAGACTCCGAGCGAGGCCTGCTCTCTAGGTGCCTAGGCAAAGATGCAGTTGCCTCCCAAGTGTGGACAGGATGCCAACATCTGGGTGCAAAGGGGACAGCAGGACTGTGTGCTGTCTGGCCATCTCTGCTGCCTCTGCCACAGTTAGCAGAGTGCCAGGGCCTGCCCGGATGGAGGCTCCTCTCTATCTTTGGTGGAAATGCCCAGTGGGGAGCAGAATGTTTCGACACACTTTATTTTCCATTCTGGAGTCACTGACCAAGAATATTTGTCTCTGTTGGGGCCAGAAGAAAGCAGCTTGCCCCACAGCAAAGCAGGACTCCAGCTGCATTCAGAACACCTGCCTGGAGGCTCTCTGCCCAGACTGAAGAAAGACAGGGCCACAGCTCTTCATAAAAAGCAACTTAAAGTGGCATGATGTTCAAATCCAGGAGTCCAAAAAAAAAAGGGCAAACAACCCATCACCTGTGAGTGATCCCCTGAGCCAGGCACATTTTTGAGAAATCCATTTCACAAATCTCCTAGTGTTTAACTTGAAGACCATTTGTTAATTGGGTAAACACGGACATGCTATTGACGATACTTCCTTAATCCAGGCAGGAAGGAAGTATCTTGTGTCAGGCAACGCCAGGGCCTCTCCAAGTCCTCCTCACCTGAGGCTGGGGTGCACCTGGGAGTGACTGGGAGAGGAGGTGACAGCTTAGACAGAAGGTAGAAAAGCCTGGGTCTGCCCAGGGGCCGCTCCCCCCCCCCCCCCCCGCCGTCCCCCCCCCCCCCCCCCCCCCCACCGCGTACCAGCACTCTTGCCTGGGGGTACAAGGACAGCCCACAGAGTCCCTCATATTGGGAGAGAAGCTTGCAGAACCTAGAGGATTTCTCTGATTTCCTGACTAATTAAATCTCCAAGCCTGTCCACTGGGACCAGCTGCAATGATTAATTTTATATGTCAACTTGGCTGGGTACGGTGCTCAGATATTTGGTCTAACTTTCTGGATGTCAGGTGAGATTAACGTTTACATCGGTAGACTCAGAGTAAGGCAGTATACACTTGAGGACCAGGGCAGCCTTGTCCAATCAGCTGAAGGCCTTACAGGAGCAAAGACTCATCCTCGCCAAGAGCAAGGAACTCAGCAGGCAGACTTCCTTCAGAGCCGCCAGAACTCTCCCTGAGCCTCCCGCCTCCTGGTCTACTCTGCACACGCAGACTGTTGGCTCTATCTTTTTGGAAAACTATGAGAAATAGTGGGTGTTTCCAATCTCATTTTACCAATGAGGAAATAGGTTCCTGAAATTGGGTGCCAAAACCGGGCCACTGTGTCACACATTGGTCATTTGGAGGCAGCGTGATGAAGGCATCCATACCCAAGATGACATCATCTAAAACCAGAAAAGGCCAGAGCTCAGAGGTCAGGCAACTGTCTTGAGGATGTCACTCTGTTCTTGGAGACTATGAGGCTCTTATCTGCTGCCAATCCCTTTCCCTGTGGTGTCTCCCCTGACTGCTAATTGGATTTCTCCTCTCTCCTCATTTTCCTCAGGGCTACTTCCCATTCAAGGGATTGGAATGTTTGGCTGAGTGGAGGTCAGTCTAGAAAACCACAGGGGCTGAAAACGCAGAGCTGTGGAGCCCAAGCTCAACTGATACATCCACAACACAAGCCCTGCACCTAAGGCTCGGGGCTCACTGTAGAAGAGGGTGGGGGAAGACTGTGAGAGCCAGAGGAACAGGAAGTGCGCTCCGAGATTGCACTTCCTAGAAGTTTCAGATGCCATACACATGAACATGGCTCATCAACAGAGCTGCCTAAACATGATCTGAACAAGAATATGCCATGCCAACATGAAACAGGGAAAGCTCATGAGGCTTCAACCTAGACAAAGAACTATCGGCAACTGAGGGATGCTCAGAGTTGGAGAAATAGTCTTCCCAGTGAAGGATACACCAGTTGATTATCTAATACCAAATGATCCCAGTCCTGAAAAATTCATACATCATAACATTATATATAAAAACCCTGCAGGATGAATATATATATATCCATATATATATATTCAACCTGCTTAGTATATATAATACTTATATATATACATATATATATACACACACACATACATATTTGGGAATACACACACACATATGCACACAGGCATGTAAAAATAAAGAAAAAGAAGGATACATGGGAGGTGTTCAAGGGAGGAAAGGGAAGGGTGGAAATGATGTAATTATATTATAATTTTAAAAAATAAAAAATTATAAATAAATATACAAAGGTAATAAATATAAATTACCTAGCCTCCCCCCTCCCCCCCTCCACACACCAAGAAAAAGGAAAATGTCTGTCTGTGAAGCTTCTGGTAGTAGCTTTTTAAATGGTGTGTGGCACAATGCTCTCAAACAACAAATGAAGAGAACAATAAAGCAATTTTCTCAGTGGCTCCCTCCACATATGACCTGGGCTCTGTGAACTCTCAGATGCCCCGCAACGGTAAAGGGCTGTCAACCTTGTTATTCAGGTTAGGGAGCCGAGTGACGTTGAGAGACACAGTGTGACGGGCGTAAGAAGCCGATCCCAGAAGGTCCAAGTCTAAAGCTGAGGTGACTCCAAGCTAACAGCAAGTTTAAGTGAGATGATACAAGACTGAAGACCCTGGCGTAAGTAAATAAACGTCAATCATCATACCCACTCTCATGCTTCGGATATGAGTGTCCCCAAAGGCTCCCATACAGAAAGCTTGGTCCCTGGTGTAGCTAGCAGTGGATCAAACCACTGATGTTTTCAACGTTAGATGGCATTACTGAAAGGTAGTGGAAACTTCAGGATGTGGGCCTTGTTGGAGGAAGTAAGTCCTTCAGGGGAAACCCTTAAAGCATGCCTTTGAGAGCTGTGTATTGAGCTGGGGGGGGCGGGGAATGAAGATGGAGGGAGTGGTGGGGGATTGAGGGGTGGTGGTGGCGCACACCTTTAATCCCAGCACTTGGGAGGCAGAGGCAGGCACAGGATCCCTGTGAGCTCGAGGCCAGCCTGGTCTACAGAGAGAGTTCCCGGGCAGCCAGGGCTACACAGAGAAACCCTGTCTCAAAAAACGAACAAGGTAGGTGAAGAGCTGTGTATTGTCCCTACCCCTCCCTCCATGCTTTGTACACTAGGCAGCTGTGCTCCACACCCACTCTCCACACCCACAGTGACAAGGTCAAAGGACCCTACCAAACTTCAGAAACCATGAACCAAAGGAACTCCTCCTCCTCCTCGGGTTGTTGAGCATTTCACCGTGGCTGTGAAACACTCTCTAAACTAAACCCTTGAGTTTTCTGTAAAACATTGTTAATTTAACAAACTTAAATTTATTATTGGGGTGTGTGTGAATGAGTATAGGTGTACACACACACACACACACACACACACACACACACACACACCATGGCGCACATGTGGAGGTCATAGGACAGCTTTCAGTCCTCTCTTTCCACTGTGGTTCTAGGGGTGGATTCATGTCAACCTTGTGCCACAAGAGGTTTTACCTGCTGAGCTGTCTTGTCGGCCCCAGAATTTTCATAGAAAATAAATGATTTCCTCTTCTCTGTTAAGAAGGACTATTTTGGTTGTGAGAAATGAACTCAAGATAAAAGTCTGTAAGTTCGAGTCTCCCGGAAACTCAAGGTGGGAATAGTTGAGGAGACAAGGAAGTGGAGGCCATGACAAAGGCAAGGAATGGATTTTCTTCCTCTCCAGTGACTTTATTCGTGTCTCTCCACAAACTCAGTGCACACAGTGGACCAAGGTCTCCTCTTTTAGCTTCTCCTTTGTTCAAGAGTCTAGCCGAGAACGAGGTTACTAGGTTCTTATTATAGACTTGAGGGCGAACAGTCCTGAGGGTGGATGTTTAAACCAGATGCCATGATCTTATTCAATCATGGTATAGGGGTGACAACAGTATTACCAATATGGTGGCAGGCATAGGCCTACCCACGTGGCCAACGGCTGTAGGATGGAACAGGAATGTCAACCCCCAATTTTCAGAAACACTGTTGTTTCTCACATGTAGCTCTGCTATGGAAATCACACAGAAGCCCCAGGAAATACATAACTGTGGTGGTATTGTGTTCCCCAAAATATTGTGTACCTTAATAAACTTATCTGGGGTCAGAGACAGAGCAGCCACAATATTAAACATGAGGATAGGCAGTGGTAGCACACGCCTTTAATCCTACCATTCCAGAGATAGAAATCCCTCTGGATCTCTGTGAGTTCAAGGCCACATTGGAAACAGCCAAGCATGGTGACACACGCCTTTAATCCCAGAAAGCCAGCCTTTAATCCCAGGGAGTGGTGGTAGAGAGCAGAAAGGTATATAAGGCGTGAAGAAACTCGAGGCATTTGGCCTGGAGAAGCATTTGGCCTGGGTAAGCATTTAGCTGGTTAAGCATGTGGCCTGGTTAAGCATTCAGGCTTTCAAGCAGCAGTTCAGCTGAGAGCCATTCGGATATGAGGACATAGAGGCTTCCAGTCTGAGGAAGCAAGACCAGCTGAGGATCCAGCGAGGCGAGATAGCTGTGGCTTATTCTGTGTCTCTGACCTTCCAGTGTTCACCCCAAGAACCAGCTTCAGGTTTGATTTCTATTAATAAGAACTGTTAAGATTCTTGCTACACATAACTTCCCTCCAAGACCCTAGACCAGGAGTGCCATCTTTCTCTGTTCCCTGGAATGGCCTAAGAACAAAACTAGACAATCAGTGCACGTTGCAATAGCCTCCCCAACCCTTCCACACCCACCCCTCCACTTCATGGTGCTGTGCGGCTGCTGAAAGACACTTGGACACGCAGTGCCCCTTAAAAGATCCATAAGTTGAAAAGTTGGCTCTCAGATAGTGGATCCAGTCATTGAGGGGATCATGAAGGCCTTGATCTACAAAATGGATTCCTCCCTTGATGGATTGAAATCTAGTGGCATAATGGGAAGGTGGTGGGAAATAGGTAGTGGGATCTTGGAAGAAATAGGTCATGGGAGCATGCCTTCGGGGCTGTCTTGTCCTGTGGCCCTCTGTCTTGCTCTCTGCTTTCTGGCTGTCATGAGATAAGCAGCCCTGCTCCACTATGCCCTCTCTGTAGTAATGTTCTGCCCCACAACAGGCCCACAGCCAGGCGGGCAAGCAACCACGGACCAAAACCTCTGAAGCTATGAACCAAAATAAAGTCGTGTTGTGTTTTTGTAAGGTTGTTTTCTTTTGGGGGAGGTTAGTGGTACTAAAGATTGATCCGAGGGCCTCATACTTGCTAGGTCACTGCTCTACCACCAAGCTACTTGCCCAACTGTTTTCTTTTATTTTGATAGGGTCTTACCAGGTTTCCCAGCTAGCCTTGAACTCATTCTGTAGCTCAGCTAGGTTTGATTTAACTGATGAATCTCTTACCACAGTTTTCCTCTTAGAATGACTAGCCTGTACTACGCCTGGCTCCTCCTTTATGAATATCAGATATTTCATCACAGCGTTGAGGTAGCACACTATTGTTAATATCAACAAGCAATGTGAGTAAGAAACGAGGACTGGCCGTCTGGTGACCCTGTACAACCCTTTGCTACATAGCACATGCTTTCCCTTTTAGATGCCCCCTACTCTCTGGTCGCCATGCTGACCGTATAGCAAGCGTCCCCTCATGCCACCCTATACAAGCTGAGGACAATGACGTTCACAGATGCTAAATGGCTTGCTTTGACTTGCTGGACATCACAGGACTTACATGTCTCTCCTTCAGTTTCCTGAGGTCTGAGATGATATACACCTGCTTGTACTCATCCCAGCACTAAATAAAGGAGCTTGCACAGTGAATATTACGTAATAGCAACCTGATGCTCACTAGGTTAGACTGGTCCATGGATGTCTGGATTTCCACTCAGCTAGCCCTGAGTAACTCACAGGGCCTGATGGGTCATGGGTGAACTATATGATATATATAGCCTCTCAGCCTCTGGGGTAGCCAGAGTCCTTGGACCAGTAGCTTCCTCCAAGTCTTTCAGAGAAGAAGCGGTCTTTTTTTCCCTAGGATGGGTGCCAAGCAATTAGCATTAAAAAGTAAAGATTCCTCCTGCTCATCAAAAACCCAGAAGGTGGGCTGTGTCCTTACCTTAAGCCATGTTGTTCCTCCAAACACAATTCTGTGACATTTGTGAAACTGTTCTTCGCCCCCTGTCTCCAGAGCACAGCTACCCAAGAGTCCTCATGAGCCAGAGGTTTCCTATCTTCAGCTAGAGAACCCCAAGGCTTCCTTCCTCCTTGTCCAGATTGCAACTCAGGTTGGAGGATGGGGAGATGGATGTTTCCTCTGCTGCAAAGATGCTAAGTAAGGAGAAGGCCGGGGCCAACAGCATCTGGCATTCCTCACATGAAACCCAGAGGCTCTAAGCCTGATGCCAGGACTCTGCAATGCCTTTCCTGCCAGAGGATTATGTTCATTTGCACAGGATCTGAGACAGAAATTCCAAAGAGATGATACTGGAAACCGAAGGTCTATATCATATTAATAATACAGACAGGAAGGCTCCCTCGGCAGCTGGTAGCAAACATATATTAAATAAAGAAAGGAACCTGGCTGTAGCCCAAGACCCAGCAATCCAGCCAGGTCATTTTAGATTACAAATAGGAACAATTAAAGCTTATTGGGTTTATTATAGACTTTGTCTCTGGTTAGCTATTAGGTTTCTGCACTTACATGCTAATTTTTGAGCCAAGGAATCAGAAATCTCCCCAGATTAGGTATCTACCCACAACTCAGCAGGCTGCGCAAATCAAGGAGTATTTACACTTTCCCCGAATGCTCCCTGCTCATGTGGGGTGCAGCACCAAGCGGAAGCCAGTCAAGTGCGGGCCAGGTTACAAACACAGAGGAGAAACCTTCATGCTGGAGTCACAGGGGACTGCAGCTGGAAGACCCGGGAAAGGCAGAATCTGCATTTGAGCCTGTCGGTCTCACAGCAGTCTGCCTGGCACCTCAGTGCTCACCTTCCCCAACTCCAATTCCCACATTCCTACACTCACCTTTCCTCAAGCAACAGACAAGCCATGGGCTAATGCCA
This sequence comes from Peromyscus attwateri, assembly GCA_902168425.1. Classification (NCBI taxonomy): domain Eukaryota; kingdom Metazoa; phylum Chordata; class Mammalia; order Rodentia; family Cricetidae; genus Peromyscus; species Peromyscus attwateri. The sequence continues at coordinate 12,231 of CABHPP010000815.1, read as the reverse complement.
CGGGCAATCACATGGTGAGGTAATTCGGGCTCTGATGAGGACAAGCGGAACTTGGGATCTTACATCTTTTAGCTAAGATCAGTGATGACCCTGTCTGGGCTCTGGACCCATCTGGGTTCCTCTTCCTGCTGAGGTCATGAGTTGTGTGATTTTTAGTTACTCGGCCTCACCTGCCTCATCTGTGAAATGGGACTTTCTTCCAGACAGAAGTAACAAGATGGTGTAAACTACCTCTTCTGCACACTGCTCACTCTTTCTTGTCTTACGTCCACTTTCATTAGAGGACATTTATTTTCCATTCGGGATCTAGGAAGAGAGTGCCTGTGTCTTACAGAGCAGCAGCACACCATTCTCTACCCTCTCTTCCTGGGTCCTCAGAGTGGTCCTCAAATGGGTCCAGGACAGGCATTTCTAGGCCGTTCACAGAAAGGGAAACTGAGGCTCTGAAGTTGTATGTTTTCTTTAAAAATACTAGACAAACTGGGCATGGTGGCATCCGCCTTCAATCCCAGCCCTAGGGAGGTGGAGGAAGACAGATCTTTTTGAGTATGAGCTTGGTCTACAGAGTGAGTTCTAGGCTAGCCAGGGACACCGAGTGAGACCCTATCTAAAACAACAACCCAATTACAACACCAGGCAAATCTGGGCTCCTGACTCCTATCAAAGTTACACACACACACACACACACACACACACACACACACACACACACGAACTATGTACCGAGACCCACCTCATGCCGGGCCTGGCTATGAATCTGTCCTATGCCCCATCCCAGGTGTGCTTGGGGTTCCTCAGCTCTTCATTTGCCCAGTGAACCCTGGAATTTCTGGAACCAGAGTCCCAAGCTGAAAGGACCTGGCCTCAGAGGCACATCTTGGGGTTTTTGAAAATGTCTCTATATCATATGTCTAAGAAAATAGAACACTGTTCCGTGGGTAACTCAGCCAAACAGCTGGCTATCACAGCTCTCCCGCAGTCTAACTTATGGCCCACACAGAACCCTCAGTCCATTTGATAGTGGAAGAGGTTTGTGGGTCTATGAAATACCTTTGGTTTCACTGCCCCGTTTGAAAGCCCTTCTACATTTTAGTTCCTGCTAACTCAGCAAGACAAACACAGTCCAGGTTAGGGCTGGCAGGGAGAAAGACGCTCATGTCCTTAAATCCAGTTCACTGGCAGCCTAAGTGAACCCTAGTGGGCCCATTCATCTTTATTCTCCCCATAAGCTCCTTGCTACACACACACACACACACACACACACACACACACACACACTCACACCCATGTGTACAAATGCCTACCCCACTACAGGGACTATTGAGCAATCCTCACAGTAGTGAGGCCACAGAGATACAAGACCTAATGAAGGCCAGCAGCCACATGGTGCTCGGCGCTCTGGACCCCTCCATCTACCCTGGCATCACTGCCCCAGGAACTCCTCCCTTTGTAGAAGCTCTAATCACTGGCTCTGTGGTAACTGAGCTCAGACACTGGATCAGATGTCTGGAGGTCCCCACAGTAAACTGTAGGTCACATAATTCATCCTGATCCCTCACTCCAGCCTACACTTTATGTGCTTCAGGGGACACATAGCTGATGGTGAGAAAGATAAGTCCCTGCCAGGGGCCTGTGAGGTGAAGGGTTGCTCTAAAATGGAAAAAGCTACTCGGGTCCAAAGAGGAGCAGCTGGTTCAAGGAGCTGCTCATGGAGGAGAGGGAGCCATTCCAGGGGGCTATACTCTAAGCCTCCGTTTCTGTCCTCTGAGCCCCATGAGGAAGACACACATGGCCCTTCTCTGTCTATGTTTCAGTCAAGCTCCTCAGAACTGTGCCCGGGAGTCTTGACCCCGAGTTCTCATCTGTGACATGAGAATCACTCTCAACCAAGAGAGAAGACACCATGTCAGTGTGTACCACGTTTCCATGGAAACGATGACCCTTGAAGGAGTGAGAGGGTGTGGTTTGTTTGTGTGTGTGTTTGTTTTTATCCATATGACAGTGAACCTACAAAAAAAAAAAATGCTTCATTTTATTCCCAGGTGGTGAGATCTACTTGAGAGAGGCAATGGCACAGAACGGTTTTTTTAAAACCAAAGATGCGTGGTAGTTATTTAAGAAGGCAGAGCCCTGCACAAAGCTGTTGAGAGAGGGGCTGAAACCCTAGCTCCTAGTCTGAGTGAGGAGAAGTCATAATACCTCACCTAAAAAAAACGAGGGACAAGTCCCTTCCACCCAGATGACTCTCCCTGCTTACAACCTCAGAACTCGGGGCTCAACCGGGAGGATCCTCTTCCTTGTGGTGTCCTCCAGCCTCAGGGTGATCTGTCCTGGGGCCACCACTGGGCTGGGGTTCTTCACTTGCCCAAACCCCTCCTTGCCCACAGGCGCAGCCAGACAAGCCGATGGTAGGGCCGTTGCACAGCAACATCTAGACACATCACTAAATGTTTCCAGCTGCCCCAAGGACCCCGTACTATATGAGGTGAGACCCTGCAAGGTCTCACTGTGGAGGCGAGGACAGCCAAAGGGCATTCCCTAAGCTTTTTTCTATTGTCCCCCCACTTGATGAAAGACTTGTGGTTAAGCCTTTATCTTCCATAAACATTGAAAATGTGGTTACCTTGATTTCCATGTCTCATTTTCATCTTATTAAAAAAAATGGCTTCCTCGCAGTAAAACATCCGATACTCTGGATGTTCTGCCGAAAACAGATGTTTCTCCATGTAATAGACGTCGGCGGGCCTCTGTGTGCCCACCCGCCCTCACACTCACACTCAGACACACTTGCACACACGTGTGTCTCATGAAGAGCCAGGGCAGGGCTGGCCCCCAAAGGGCTATAGAATCCGAATAGCCTCAAAGTCACAGGGCTGGAGCGCCTGCAGCCAGGACGCCTTTGAGTCAAGAGGCCAGAGGAAACACAAAAGCACTAACTGAAGAGGTCGGGAGGCCCGGAGCAGCCGCTGGGGCTCAGCGCTTCTAAGTTCCTGCTCTGAATGTGTCTCCTACAGCTTGGTGCCCTCCTGGGTCTTGTCAGGAGGAGGGAGGCACATCTGAGCACTCCTCCGAACCAGGCAGGCAGAGTAAAATACCATACAAAGTCCACAACTGTTTTCACCAATGCTTCAAACAGGTCCCTTTGTCCACCTCTCCTCCCTTCTTTCCATGTCAGTCTTAGGCTGAATAGAGAGAGGCTCACAGGGGCCCAGGACCTTTAGGAAAGCCACTCCCCCAACACACACACACACACACACACACACACACACACACACACACACTTCCACCAGCTTTATACTTCCGGCATTGGGATAGCCTTGTTCACTTATTTCCCCATGAGTTTGGCTCCCCATTCCTTCTGAAGGCTTCCCTAGAACTCGCCAAATCACCCGAAGCCTGTTCCCTTTCTTTAGACAGATGGACTTTGATTGACACTCTGAAAAATGAAGAGTTATCAAGACCCAAAGGTATCGCTTACCAACTGCCTTGGGTGTTGGGAGAGCTGTTTCTGGCAAGAAGGACTCTCCCTGATGGGGGTGGCTCTTCCACCCACACTGTGCCCGGTCAGGATGCCTGGTTCCTCCTCAGTCTGCTTCCCTCCATCACTTACCCTCTCTGTCTCTCAGGGCTCACTTAAGCTGCTCATGTGCTCCCTCGGAGCCTGAATGTTTCCTAAAGGCCGACATTCCTTGCAAGGGGTTCCATGAGACCATTTCCCTGGGCATAAGCTTTGTTTATGTTCATATAACCTCATTCTCAATAGGATTTGTGGAAGTTTACAGAAGTCCATGTAAGACCGGCAGGGGGCAGGGGGGAGGGGGGGCTGCTACAGCAAACAAGAGAAAACCAGGCAGAAATATAAGATGACGCATAAATCCTCACTAAGGAGAACAATAAATTTGACTCTGGGCTTCCAGATGCTCCAGATGGGAAGCAATTCAAGCAGTTACGGGACTCACTGCATTGCTAAGGTAAAATACAAACCACAGAAGAATCATGGCTATTCCCTGAAAGTGAGATTACAAAACAGTTTCTCACATGGATTTGCAAAGGGAACCCAAAGGGTTGTGTTAGGCTGGCGGTTTTCATCTTGAAAGACAAAGCCAAAAGACTCAACTAGATAAGACTTCAGACTAAGTTCATTTTAGCATGTAAAGAAATGTAACAGACAAGCAAGTTTTCCCGGCTGGAGAGCTCCATACTGTGCTCAGGATACCAGAGGGCATGTCATCCATACCCCAAGTCCCTCAAATGGCCCAGGCACCCACTAGGCATTGCCTGGTCACTCTTGTGAAATCTTTCCAAAGGCATGAGTCCGCAGAGGGCTGGTTAAGTCAGAGATCCCACAGCCTGAAGCAAAAAGGCTCCTGCAGAATCTTCATGACAGAGAGGGAGTTTGGTGTGTGGCCCCAGGTGACCTCATGTCCAGGCAAGCTTTGGAAACCAGGCCACACACTAGCACCTCACTCATCTGGCCAGGCTGGGTGGTAAAACTCTGTCCTGGGTACACGGTCTTCATTGAAAGTGGGCCCCCAGTAAATGGCTCTGACAGGAGGAACAGTTGGGAACAAGAAACTCTCAGCTGCGAGCTACAGGAATTTGGGAGTGGGACAAAGAATGCCCCTGCCTCCTCCCCAGCAACATGTCTTCCACCTCCACACAGGCTACCCTGGCTCATCCCGTCCTCCGGCTGCAGGTGAAGCAGCTCTTGCTGTCTTCCCCTCAAAGGAGCCAGGTATCAATGGCAACCCCACCAGGGAGCAGAAGGAAGGGCGAAGCTCCGTAGCCAATTGGCCAAACGACAGTGCAAGGCTCCTAGTCCAGCCCATGCCGCACTTAAGCCAGCATGGATCCCACAGACCCTGCTCTGGGCAGGTTACCTTCACTCTGCAAAGAACCTGAATGACCTCCCATGCACCAAGCTGTTTGCCAGCTCATCTCATGGATAAGAACTAGATCCTGGATTCGGACCCTGGCGCTCCTACATACAACCTGTGTGTCCTCAGAAAGTTCTCAACTCAGTCAGCAGCCGTTTTCTTCATTTGTAAAATGACCTGGGCTCCTGCTCAAGGGCTCTGTCAGGCAACATATGCTGCATTGTACAGCAGTAATAAAGAATCCCAAGTGTCCTAAGATTAAAACAAAGGTTTATTGTTTTTATTCAAGCAAAGCCAGATCCTGATCCAGCGGCCTCCCCAAGGCAAGTGTCCTCCGCACGAAACCTCCACAACCTAAGCTGTTGCAAGCGTGTGTCTGTCACCCTGTCAACTGCATGCTTCCTGGAGACCGCTCAATGCGTTAGTCCAGACACATCACTTCCATACATCAGCTGTTGGCCAAAACTAACCACAAGGTCCTGCCTCAAACAAGGGTGTATTCAAGGACAGTCGTAGAAAAGATTTAACTATCAGGAAGCATTAAACATGGTGATGTTGAATGAGGTAATGAGAATAAAGAAAAATAATAATAATCCGTGTAAATCCATAGCCTGGCTCTTGCCGGAAGCTGGATGAATGTCCATCTCTTGCCTTTTCTTCTGCTCTGGTTCTGGTTAAGAAGCCGTCCCACTTCTTAGCCTGTCGCTTCTTTCACGCTCAGATTTTGTCGCCTGTCATTTCTCATTTCTTTCTTCCTTTCTTTTTTTGTTTTTGTTTTTTGAGGCAGGGTTTCTCTGTGTAGACCTGGCTGTCCTGGAACTCTCTCTGTAGACCAGGCTGGCCTCAAACCTGGAGATCCTCCTGCCTCTGCCTCCCGAGTGCTGAGGTTAAAGGTGTGCGCCACCACCACCAGGCTATCATTTCTCATTTCTGTGATGCTTAGATACTTAGGACTGCACCATGAGACTCACATCAGCCCCTTCTGGACGCTTCAATGGCAAGAGGCCAAGGAAGAGCCGTCACCCAGCACACCACCACACACAGCACACTTCGGCTTGTCAGAGGGCGTATTCCAGAGGTTGGCCATTAATGCTTTGTCAACATCACCATCATTGAGGAGGGAGTACTAAACACAGAGAAAAGAACATTCCACAAAGAATGAAGCGCTGGATCTCGATTCCAAACCCCACTATCTTATACGTATAAAATGGTGCCAACTCTCCTGCTGAGCTTGCTGGACTCTGGATGGGACCCTGAAGAAGGGCAGGACCCTGGCCCTCTGTACCATGCCATCCTGATACCTGTATTGGTTAGGCAGTGTTTTAGGCTTGAGCTAAACGCTGACAGGTGCCAGATCCTTTGGTATGTGTCTCTAGGAAAAACTCACCAGCAGAGTCCTTTGAAGATCTCAAATGATTCTCTCTGCCCCTCAAGGTTTCTCCCTTCAGAGGTCTCTCTGTCCCCCACCCCCTAATTCTCGTTACATGGATAATGGACATACCAGCCGAGTACACAAACCTATATCTTCCTACCTCCAGCTCACTGGAAAGAAGCTCACAGATGCATCTGGGGTCTGCACGGCTTCCCTGGGCTTTCCCACTGCAGCCAGAGCTCTGGGGAACAGCTCATGGCTGCACTAATTGTAACGAGGCCCCTTCCATCACTAACCCCCTTTAATGCCTGCTTTTATGCGGGCATCTGGGGATGTGTGTGCTTACGAGCAATTTGTAATGAAAAAAAAAAAAAAAAAAAAAAAAAGACCAACCTGTAGTGGAGCTGGGAAGAGAGGGACCCAGAACACCAGGAAAGACAGGCCCCTTCACAGAGGCCGCCCCGGGCTCTGGGGACAGGGCAGCTGCCCTGGGATGTTAAAGATACCATTTGATCTCTTGTTACATCCCACATGGCTTCAATTTCCCTGTGCTCTGAAAGAGAATGGAATTAAGAGCCAACAGATCCATTGTGTCTTTCATTAAGGATGGGCCCTTAATCTAAAAGGAGAAGGAGGAAAGGGAATTCCATTCATGTAAAACCTACCATGTGCTTGGAACATGCTGAGAGCTTTACCATCTCAAAGAAGCCTTGCGGTAACCCTCAGAATGAAGCTTTATTATCTATTCTATTCTGGTAGATTGTAAAAATTAAAATTAAAAAACAAAACAGCTGCAGTGTTTTGTATCATGTCCCATTAAAAATTGGAGTCAGTTTCTCCATCCTTTGGATCAGGGTTGACCGTCTTTCTCCAGCCAGTGGGACAGTCACCAACACCATGCAAGTGGAGTTTTGAACACTTTGCCACTGTATAGTAAGTACAGGGTGCCTTCTTACAGAATGAATGGCCAAAGAAAAGACAGTCCAGCTAGTGCAGACGGATTGCTAAATGGTCTTATTAATAAAAAACTCGGAGCCAGAAATTGGGGTTAAAGCCTGACAGAGATCAGAGGAATAGGAAAAGCCACAGCTAACCTCACCTCACTAACTCCGCTGCTTTCAAAAGTGAGCTACTTCTTGTCTACCCACACCTACATACCTTTCTGTTCTGTTCTCTCATTTGCTCTCTCAGCCCAGCTACGTCACTTCCTCTTCTTGCCCAGCTCTGTCACTTCCTCTCTGTCTGTACAGACCTCCAGACCTCTATGGTTAGTGCTGGGATTAAAAGCGTGTATCACGATGCCTGGCTCTGTTCCCTGTAGATGAATTTCTAAATGGTCTTATTAAATAAAAAACACGGAGCCAAATATAGGGGTGAAAGCCTTAGAGAGATCAGGGAAATAGGGGAAGCCACCAGGCAACCTTACCTCACCAACTCTGCAGCTTCCAAATGCGAGTTACTTCCTGTCTACCCACGCCTTTATTGCCTAGCTGTTCTGCCGTCTGATTTGTTCTCTGTCTAGCTACATCACTTCCTGGCCAGCTCTGTCATTTCGTGTCTGTACAGGCCTCCAGAACTCTATGGTTGGTACTGGGATTAAAGATGAGTATCATCACGCTTGGCTCTGTTCCCTAGTGTGGCCTTGAACACACAGAGATCCTGCCTGCTGAATGATAGGATTAAGGGCGTGTGCTACCGCTGCCTGACTTCTTTGTTTACTTAAAATGGCTTGCTATTTCCTCTGATCTCCAGGCAAACTTTATTCATTAGAGCACAAATAAAATATCACCACATTTCAGCACAAATAAAATACCACCACAGTTCCCAGTGTGGCCTTGAACTCACAGAGACTCAGACAGCTCCCTGCCTCCCAAGTGAGAGGATTAAAGGTGTGTGCTACCATTGCCTGGCTTCTATATAGTGGCTGGCTTCTTCCTCTGATCTCCAGGCAAGTTTTATTGGGAGATACAGTATACTGGGGGACACAATACATCACCACAAGCTAGTCCAACAATCCCAGCTAGGGCCATGGGCATAGGAGTAGGCTATATTGGACCACCAAGCACCATTGAAGATACCCAGGCATAACACATTGCCTACTCAACCTACAGAATCAAAGGAAATACTCCATGCTTGCTGTCTTAAGCCTGTGTTGGGGAAGTTCATTCTTCATCACAGGTTGCTTGATGCAACCCCTGTGGTTCAACTAGCCTGAGTCGCTTCTCCTAGCTCCCTCAGTTAGAAAGGCATCAGAATGAGGACTTGAACTTGGGTTATACTCCATGCACTGGACTCCATGTTTCAATCTACAATGTGCTGGTAATGGAGGGAATTCCTGGGAGAAAATTCCCCTGAAAAAAAAAATGCTAACTCTCCAACAGCATGGTTACCATTCTATATTGAAGAACACTGGAACTCTCTAGTCCCCTGAAGCCATCGCTGCTTGGGTGGACTTCGCTTCTTACAAAGGGCACAGCACAACCTACAAACTTTTCCCCAGGTAGACTTTTCATAAACAGAAATGTCTCTATCATTTCTCTTTTAAGAACTCGGTCCTTACCTCGGGGGAAAAAATTTTTTTTTCAAAGGGCTGTGGCAGCCGTTCTGGGTCCTCTGGTCCTCAGACTAAGAGACCCACCTCTGGTCAGGTCCCAAGTAGTTCAGTCAACCTTCGAGTGAGTCTGGGATAGTCTTTGCTTCACAGTTAGATTGAGGAGAATCATTTTGAACATCTGCATTTACCTCCTGAGGAAACTCTGTCCTTTCCTGACATCATGCCCTAAGAAGAGCCTGTAGGAGCTTAGGTTTACCAGACTCAAGGACACCTTAGGCAGCCTCGGCACTCTCATATGAGCTCCGGACTCAAGGCCGGCATGGCCTTTATCCTGATGCAAGGGTAATTTTAAGCAGAATCTGGAAAAAAAAAAAGTATGTGCCAGGACTTCTGTTCTCCCTTTTAAGCTCCTGATTTCCCTGCTTTTGAATGGGCACCGGCTCTTCTCCCATATCCCTGGCACCCAAGTGCTTTGTGCTCTAAAATAATTTTTCCTTTGGCATATAGACTCTTCTGTTCTCCTCATTGTCTAAATGGGCAAGACCTCCATGGGGGCTTCCTTCAGCTACCTCCATTTTGGGGATTGGTGAAACAGGGTCTCAACATAGCCCAGGCTTGTCTGGACTTAGTAGCCCAGGCTGACCCCAAGCTCACAAAGAAAGCGCTGGCCGGGATTACAGGTGTAAGCCAGCACACCCTGCTTTGTTTCGTTTTAATTATTTCTCATCCCCCTTTACACTAATCTATACACAATGTAAAATTGGACTCTAATCATGTCTGGAACGTTAGATATAAACTCTCTCATCCACAGTGAGAAGGAAGATTGTATGCTAGAATATTTCATTACTTAAAAGCTGAGGTCTGAACCTGTTTTAAAATGCATAAGGAGAAAGAAATCTTTTGATATGATTAATGGGATACATATGGAGCCTGGGATTTATGCTTGAAAGCAATTGTGTGCAAAGAAATTAGCAGCTACTAATTGCTTTCGGGAGAAAATTGCATCTTATTACAAACTATTGGATTTTTTAAAATGAGCTTCTCCCCAGCAGTGTGAACATCTGGATTCCCAGGAGCCAGAAGCCCTGCCAGAGCTCCTTCCAGTCCAAAGACAGCTTCTGGTTGTCAATAGCTTTGTGTAAGGGGCAGTGCAGACGGAAACTTGTCTGATATTCGATTATGCATCACAGAGTGAGTCCACAGAGGGCCAGTGGGAACAAGCAGTCCTTTAAAATCGCTACCACCAGCCTGAACTCAGTATGGCATTCCAACTCTGTAAAGCCCGGACCTGGCGGCCTCCTTTCTTACCACCTTCTAGTGGACCCCCACCTAGTTCATGGTGAACCCCTCTACCCCGGAACCTCTCTCTCCCCATTCTTCTCTGATCTAATCCCGCAGCCTTCAGACCTCACCACAACGCAACTTCTTGCCCACCCGCTCCCTGCAGCTCTCATACAGTAGGGCACCAGGGTGGAAGAACTCTGGCTGGATCTCCTTGGGCCTGCCTCCTGCTCACCCTAAGGAAGGAAAAGGTGAGGCTAAAAAAGTCCTCCAAAGTGAAGACAATTTCACAGGCACCACCACATTTGGGATGGCCAGCAGGCCCCCCATGCCTCTGACTGATGCGTCAGGTTGAGGACAGTGGGGTTTCCAGAACCCCTCCTGGACTCTGCAGCATAGCAGGAAGCCGCAGGGCAGGAGCCTTGCCTGTCACCTTTGGTAACACTGAATGTAATATGAGCGGTCTCTGAACTGGGCGGAAGGGCCCAGCTAGCTTCACAGCCTTGGGTTTACTGAGAGGAGAGAGATTGTGAATTGCAGCCAGGCAGAGCTAGCAGTTCAAGCAGAGGAGAAGCGGCAGCCATGATGGAGGGTCTTCTGTGCCACAGCACCCCACCTCTCCTCCAAACACAAAGGGACAGACACCACCAGTGTTATCGGCCACTCAAGTACCCACTGCTTCTAACTGGGACTCTGCTGACACAGAAAAGGGGACTTGCCTTCCCATCCCTTGAAGGACTAGTGGGCACCCCCCGTCTCTCTCTTCTGCTCATGGGAAAAGCATGAGTTGTCCACACTGGACCCAAGAGTTTTGCCCTAAAGCATGCGCCCCACCAGAAGGGCTGTCACTTGGGCCTTTCACAGTCCTAATTCAGTGGACAGAGCTTCCAAGTGCCTGTGGTCACATTTCCTCTTCTTCCTGGAAGGTTACGAGGCCCAGACCACACACTGGAGGCCCAAGCTGCAGGGCCATCCTGGACAATAACTCTAGTCAGCTGGGAGCTCCTCCCGCCTGCAGAGGAAGGCAGGCTGAACCTCCACAGAGACCCCACCTGAGCCCTGCCTGAGGCACATCTACTCTCAGACAGTCCGTGAGGAAATGCAGAGATTGAGGGAAGAGCCCTTTTCCTCCCTGACGTGCTCTGTAGGATAAGTGAGTTCCCCTAGGGGATGTGGACAGTGAGCAGCAAGTAGAACTGTAAGGCCCACCCACTATTTTCCACACTACGGTGTACCTTCTGTGCCCAGTGCCCTACCTGCAAGCCTGAACCCCACAGAGAATGGACCCACTCCCCAAGAGCCCACCACACTCAGCCAGAAGCATCTTCTCTACCACGTGCTCCAACACTGATGCTCCCCTAAATGCTGCTGGTACCCCACCACCTCAGAGGCCTCTGTCGTGGGCTTCATGTTCACATCTTACTCTTGTCACCAAGGCCAGACTCCTGACAGCATTCCCCACCAATCAATGGTTGTAATAATTTTTGTTGTTGTTGTTGTTGTTGTTTGTTTTGTTTTGTTTTTTGACTCAGGGTTTCTTTGTGTAGTTTTGGTGCCTGTCCTGGATCTTGCTCTGTAGCCCAGGCTGGCCTCAAACTCACAGAGATTGGCCCGCCTCTGCCTCCCGAGTGCTGGGATTAAAAGCGTGCGCCACCACCACCACCGCTCAGCCAGTTGTAATAATTTTTAAAAAGCCAATTTCTTAAATATTATCAAAAGTTAAACGTTCTGTGTATCACACATCTGTGGTATATATACATATATGTAGGCAAACATTCACAAACATAAAATATGAATAAATAAATCTTTAGAAAAGTTCTGTATACCAAAGGACAAAAAAAAAATGTAGTAACTTCAGAATAGGAGATATACTTGTACATTACAAATTTGCTAAGTGCATCATATCCAGGATGTATAAGTAATGCAACAATAAAAAAAAAATTTTAAAAATGGACAGAAGACTTGAAAAGACTTTTCTCCACAAGGGGCCCCAGAAACGGTCAGCAAGCACATGCGAAGATGTCCGTCCAATGTCACTGCAAGATGCCACTTCACAACCATTTGGATGGAAGCTACCACAAATAAGTCAACAAGTCACCCGTGTGGGTGAGCGTATGGCGAAACTGGACCCTGTCCATTGTCGATGA
>CABHPP010000814.1:0-40842 GCA_902168425.1 Peromyscus attwateri | reverse complement strand
GATATATCTCAGGATACTTTGGCTATCCAGGCTTCCATATGAATGCCAGGATTGTTTTCCTATTTCTATGAAGAATGTCATTGGGATTTGGGAAGGGATTGTGTGGAATCTATTCTAGACTAGAAGGCCTTCAGTTTCTTTCTTCAGTGTTTTAAATTTCCACTGTAAATTTTTCACTTCATTGCTTAGATTTATGCCAAGGAACATTTTTTGGCTGTTACAAGTAGCATCTTTTTTCCAATTTTCTTCTCAGCATGAATGTTATTGATATACAGGAAAGCTATTGATTTTTGTAAGTTGGTCTTCTTTTCTCTCACTTTGCTGAAGGGGTTTACCTGGTGGAATCTTTGGGGTATTTTACATAGCGAATCATATTGTCTGCAAACAAGAGTGCTTTGACTTCTTTTCCTGTTGGTATACCTTTGCTTTCCTCTCTGGTGTTATTGTTCTAGGTAAGACTTCAAGCACTATATTGAACAAGAGTGAACAAAGTGGACACACTTATCCTGTTCCTGATTTTAGTGGGTTTAGTATAGTGTTGGCTATATGTTTCTCACAGGTAGTCTTTATTATGTTGAGATATGTTCCTTATATTCTTAGTCTCTTCAGGACCTTTACCATGAAGTGATGCTGGATTTCATCAAAAAACTTTTCTACATCTACTGAGATGAACACATGATTTTCTGTCCTTGAGTATTTGTGTAATGGATGATACTTATTGATGTGTGTATGTTAAACCAATCCTGCAACTTGGAATAAAGCCCAAACTTGGTTATGGTAAATGATTCTTTTAATGTGTTCTTGAATTTAGTTTGCAAGTATTTTATTGAGAAAATTTTCACCTATCTTCAAAATATCAATTAACATATAATTTTCTTTTTTAATTATCTTTACCTGGTTTTAGTATCAGGGTAACTCATGTTCTGTAAGAACTTTTGTAGGAGCCTGTGTTAGTTAGGATTTCTATCACTGTGAAGAGACACTATGACTACAGCAACTCTTATAAATAAAAACATTTATTTGGGGCTAACTTACAATTTCAGAGGTTTAGTCTATTACCATCATGGTGGGAAGCATGGTAGCATGCAGGTAGACATGGTGCAGGAGAAGGAACTAAGAGTTCTACATGTTGATACGCAAGCAGTAGGAAGTGAACTGGCTTGAGTTTCAGAGACCTCAAGCCCACCCTCTCCTGACACACTTCCCCCAACAAGCCACACCTACTTCAGGAAGGCCAAACCTCCTAATAGTGCCACTGCCTATGGGTCAAGCATTCAAAAACATGAGTCTATGGGGGCCATTTCTATTCAAACCACCACAGAGCTCTTCCCTTTCTGGTCTTTGAAACAGTTTGAGGACCATTCACATCAGTTCCTACTTAAAGGCTGGGTAGAATACAGTCATGACTTTATCCAGGAATGAACTTTTTAAAAAATTTTTAAATCTAAGCTTTTTATATCCTATTTTGGTAAGTCATAAGTGCCTGAAAATTCATCCCTTTGTTCCAAATTTTCCAACTTTTTGCAATGTGTATTTTCAGGAATATCATAATGATTTTACAATTATCATTTGTATCTATTATAATAACTACTTTTCCTACCAGGTTTTAAGTTCAGATATTCTGTCACTTTCTCTTGGTTAGATTGGCTAAAGATTAAATCTGGCTCATCTTTTTAAGGAGCCAACTATCAGCTTAACTGATTATATTTCATGTTTGTTTCCATTTCATTAATTTTTACTCTAATGACTGTCCCTTTCCATCTACTGGTTTTTTATTTCAATTTTTCTCATTTTTCAAGCCCTAGGGTGCTCAGGATGTATATTTAAGTAGCTATGCCCTTCCATCTTAAGCTTGTTATTCTTGTGGAGCTCCCAACAGTGGAAATGGGAGGGGGTTGTCTCTGACTCTTTTGCCTGCACTTGGGACTCTTTTCCTCCTTTTGGGTTGCTTTGTCCAGCTTTGATATGAGGGTTTGTGCCAATTCTTATTGTATCTTGTTATGTTCAGTGGATATCCCTGTGAGGACTGCTATCTCTCTCTCTCTCTCTCTCTCTCTCTCTCTCTCTCTCTCTCTCTCTCGGAAACAGGAGGAGTAGATCTGGGGGTAAAGGAAAAGACTGGGAGGAGTGGAAGGAGGAGAAACTGCAGTCAGGATGTAATGTATAAGAAAAGAATAAAAGTTAAAAAGAAATTATTGTTTTCATCATATCCTATACCCTTTGGTGTATGGCAGGTGTTGTAATTTCCTTCTTGATTTATTGATTCATCATGCCAGAGTGTGTTGTTCAATCTTCATGAGTTTGTGTATGTTCTGCCATTTCTCTTGACTTTGATTACTTTTAGTCAGACAGAATATGAAGCATTATTTCAGTTTTTCTGTGTTCATTAAGACTTGTGACATCTTATAAGATCTATTTTAGAGAGTTCTATGGGCTGTTGGGAAAAATATATATCTTCAGTGGTCAGATGGAATGCTCTGTAGATGTCTGCTAGGTTCATTTGTTCTTACTATCATTTAACTAGGAGTTTAATTATTTTGGTCTAGATGACTTGTGTATTGGTGAACTAAGAGTATCAAAGTCACCACTATTGTTGTGTTGAAGCCTCAATCTTTGTTAAAAATCGGTAGTAGTATTTTATGAAATTGAGTGTGCCTACATGGTTTGCACATATTTATAATTAATTGTTATATCCTTTGATGAATTGTCACCTTCATTAATATGAAGTTACCTTCATCTCTTCTAATGGCACATGTGGAAGTCAGATGACAACAGTCAGGAGTCAGTTTTTTTACTTTCACCATAGGATGCAAAGATGGTGTTTAGGTCCTCCGACCTGTGTGGCAAACTCTTACCGCACTGAAACACCGCCTCCTCTTCAGATTTCCAATAAAAATCTTGAGTACTAATGGTCTCAATTGCCCTATCAGAAGTCAGACTGGCAGATTGGATTAAAACCAAAACATCTACATGTTAGCTCCAAGCAGTACACCTAACTATGAAATAGTATTTGGAGATAGGAGATAAATTCTTTACAGGACACTTTACAGAGAACCAGTAACATAGTGAGAGAAACCCTCACCAGGATCTACCTGATTCAAAATCAAGAAGGACTCCAAATAAACAAGCTAGAAATGCAATTCAGGATTAACTTTAAATACACAAAAAATAAAGAAATAAAAGCAAATTTAAAAATTAATGAATTAGAAAAATGCAGATGAGAGGGCTGAGGATATACTTTGATAGCAAGCACTTTCTTAGCATGCACACCTGAGGAAGGAAGCTAACCTGAATACCTTTCCCTTGGACTAGGGATGAGCATAAACTCACTGGAGCAGGTTTCAAGCGCCATATTTAAACACAAGCTTAATATGATTCCGCACAGTCGTGAAGTGTTGACATTAACAACAGGAGAGAGTGACCCCAATGTCTTTGGGAAAGACATGAGGGGTTTTTTTTGTTTGTTTGTTTTGTTTGGTTTGGTTTGGTTTGGTTTGGTTTGGTTTGGTTTGGTTTGCTTCATTTGCTATTCTAAGTTCTGGAAACCAGGGCTTCCTAGAGCCTAGGCCAGTGTTCTACCACTGAGCTATGGTACCCAGCACTCATAGATGGTAGGTACTAGGTTTAAAACGTAGTTTGCATTGTACAGGAGCCTGGAAACCTTCCTAGACAGTTGGACATTGATGAGTGCCCATGATAAATCAAGATGGAGGGTGCTCTGTGTGAGACATCAGGTGAGGCAGACAGCAAGCTACAGAGGGTTCTCCACCCTGGACGGTCTCCTTATTATCCAGCATATAGAAACCTCTCACTTATTTCTTCCTCATAGGGGACCACTGAGAGATGCTCTAGAGCCTCACAGGAGTCAGCAAAGAATGTCTGCAATTGGGCAGTGGCTGGTGACAATATTCATACTGAAACAAATACTTGCCTGAGAAATGCAGCTGAAACTAAGAGTCCGAGTCCAGACGGCACCAACTGTACCAGATTAGATCAATGTCATCACGGTCTCCACTTCCACCGCCATCATCACTATTTTCTCCTTATTTGAAATACAGGTAGGAGAGTGTTCATAAGCACAGTTCATGCATAATTATAAAAAACGAGTCAACTTTCATCTTGCTTTCTTTATGTAACTAGATATACCTGACATTCTAACTTCTTGCTGAACTGGGTGCATCATCCAGTGTGTGGGGAGGTGGGATTTCAGAATGTATTCAAGAGGACATGGAAATTTAATTACTATGAAGGAAATTATTCAATTGACTGTTACCAATTTGAAAAACAAAAACCAAAGTGACTGGACAATTTGTATAGCAAACTCCAGTAACAGCTGCTGAAAAAGGGTAATTTAAGAGATTTTGATTGTTCCTCGCAATCTAAAACATGGCTGCTTTTTCAAGTGAGGAGGAAAAAGAATCTCCCAGGAGAGAAGCAGGCCATGGAACATGAAGGATCAATTGACAAAAGAAGAAGTTCAGAAATCTGTAACAATAGGAAGAGAGATGAATAAAAAAAAAAAATAGAGTCATGCTTTTCCCATGACGAAATGCAGTTAGTTCACAAAAGGAGCCCCGCAGGCAGGTGAGTGTCAGGTCCTCATGGAGATGTCACAGCTCCTGAAGGAAGGCAGTGCCATCCATTAGCCTGCTCACCTGATACTCCCTGGGGATGGGGACTGTTGAGGGTGGTGAATGTGTTCCTCCCAGGTCCAGAGATGGAGGTTTTCAGTGACAGTGAGTGTTGAGCAGCATAATGGCTTCCAACCCCTCCTCCTATGACCCCCTTCCTGGCCACCAGCTCCTGGGAACCTGACCCCATAGCTCATCCTAAGGGAGAGAACTCTGTATTTCACAGTTGAGATACACACACACACACACACACACACACACACACACACACACACACACCATAAAAAGGAAAGAAAAGTTTTCTTCTTGAAACAAAGAAGGTAATTTGGGGCGGGGGTGGGGTGGGGGAGAATACCAGCTTTCACTCCTGAAGGTGGGTGGGGCCCTGGAAAGAATGATATCATTCCTTCAGATAACAGTGAGACAGAACCATCCACTGGTTACAGGGGCTGGCAAGCATCACTGAGGTCTCTCTCTTCCTGAACCCTGCCAGTCTCCAGAGTGCTAAGCCAGGCCAGAGACTCTATCATGTAGTTCCTTATTCTCATGCCTCTTGTCTGCCTTCCACCAAGTCAAAAGTCTCAAGAGGCAGAGAGTCAAGTATTAGGTCTCCAATGCCAAGCAAAGTAAGCCATTTAATATATATCTGTTGTAGAAATCCTTCTATGAGTCCATGCAAACATATGGAAAACAGTTGTGGTTACAAAGAATGCCCTAACAAGGGTGGTGGTGGCCCACACTTAATTCCAGCACTAGGAGGCAGAGGCAGGTAGATTTCTATGAGTTCAAGGCCAGCCTTGTCTACAAAAGAAGTTCCAGGACAGCCAGGATTGTTACACAGAGAAACCCTGTCTCAAAAGACCAAAACCAAAAACCAAACAAACAAAAGCACAACAAAAGAATGCTCCAAGAGCTGGAGAGATAGCTCACACAAAAAGCCTTCAGGTTAAAAGTGCTTTCTGCTCTTCCAGAGGACCCAAGATTGGTTCCCAGAAGCCATGTCTGGTGACTCACAGCCACTGTGACTCCAGCTCCAGGGAATCTGCTGACGCACCCTACTGGACTTACATACACACATGCACATATGCACAGGCATACACACTCATCTAAACAAAAAATAAGCATTTAGAAAAGGAATGCCCTAAAAATGTTCTAACATTTATATCCCGTCACTTCAAAGAAACTGATAGAGAAGTCTAGCGACTTGTGTAGCACACACTTCTGAAAATACTTAACACTCCTCACACAGCTGGTGCTGGGAGCACCTTTAGACAGCATCATGTTTCACATGAACGAATTGAACAATGATCTTACCTCTGAGTGGTTTCTGGTGACTAGAAAAATGATGTTCTGGGATGCCCATTTCCCCCCACTTTTAACAGCAATAAGAGCCAGATATGATGAGGGTTTTGAAGGGCTTGGCAGAGTGCCTGGCTTGCCTTCACCGTGATGGTTAGTCCATATATACATAGTCCCTTTACCTGGGCTCAACTTCCTAAGACCCTCCCTGGTTTCTGCTTCATTAATAGGATCTTATGTCCTGGTCTTCAGGGGACAACCTCTCACTGACATTCTCTTCTTTGTCCACTCTGCTTTGGGGATCTTCAGACTTCCTCCACTGCTCCAAGTCTTAGCACTGTCTGCCCGAGGCCCATATGACAACCCAGCTAGATTCTCCTTCACCTCTCTCATGGAGGTCTCTTTAATCCTGAAGCAGCATTTCCCATGGTGCGGCAGACGTTTCCACCACCTCTCAGAACCCGCTGACCATACACTCGGTCCTCTACAACTGTATGGACCATTTAGGAAGATGACAGATATGTCGCCTCACAGTTCTCTCCCCACAGTGGGTATTCTCACTCTGTCTGTTTCCCACCCTGTCCATTTCATCTCACAGCAGCTAGTTAAGTAATTTTGTTTTCGCTAGGTATTATTGAAAGAAACTAGTGCCTTCAAATAAATCAACAAGGTCTGATTTTCTGTACTAATCTGGTCATTCTTTTTTTAAAATATTTTTGTTATTATTGTTGTTATTTTTACATCCCTAGAAGAATTTATTGTTAATGATATTATTATTATTATTATTATTTATTATATCCCAACAACAGTTTACCCTCCCTCCACCCCTCTCAGTCCCTCCCCTCACTCCTCTGTCCCCCCATCCACTCCTCCTCCATTTCTATTCAGAAAAGGGCAGGCCTTCAATGGATATCAACCAAATGTAGCATATCAAGTGTCAGTAAGACTAGGCGTCTCCCCTCATATAAAAGCTGGACAAGGCAACCCAGTATGAGAAATAGGGTTCCAAAGTTCAGAAAGAGAATCAGAGACAGGCCCCATTTCCACTGTTAGGAATCCAGTGTGGTGATGTGTTGTTTGTAATCTAGGAAATAAAGCTTACCTGAAGATCAGTGGACAGAGTTAACCACAGAGTTGGCCATAGAGGTCTGTGCTTCTGGTCTTTTTCAGTTTTTGCTCTCAAAATTTTCTCTAATTTCTTATCATCATCTCTAGAACTTTACTGAAATTATTCAAAGTATTTTCTCAAGGCATGTGACCCAATTATTTCTTCATGTTTAAGAATGTTTTGGCTCTAACTTCATTAAAACGTTTTTGTTTCCTTTTTAATGAAGAAGAGATGCAGCTCTTTCAAGCTCTTTCACCTTCTCTGTGGATGACAATACTGTTTTGATGTATGTGGTGAGTTATAATACATTTGGATGTATTTTGACAGACTGTATACTAAGACATTATCTTGTCATAATGGAGTATTCTGGAAGTAAAGTCCATTTGGGATATAGCTGTACTGTTTGCCTGGATTCTGTTTTCTATAACATTTAGGGGTTCCCTTCATTAACATTTAAGGTGAGGTTATGCTATAGTTTTCAGTATGTATTTGAAAGTTTAGATAGCAATCATATGCTGATTTCAAAAGTATTTTAAGATATTTTCCTTTTTTCCTGATTTTGTACTAATTTAAATCTCATCACTACTAGTAATTTTAAGGTGAGCTTTCTCTGAAGAATGGATCTTTGATTCCTTTACTTTCTTAATGACAAAGAATTGAGCCAATTTTCTCAGGTTTTCAGGACTACCTTATTTTTTCACAGAAATTTGCACATTTGATTCTTGCTTTTAGTACATTTGCATAGAATTCAGATGGCATGGTAAATTCTCTGTGGGTTTGTTTTCCTGCTGACTTCACTAGTAAAGCAGATCGAGCCTTTCTTTCCATCCTTACAAGGCTCTTGTATTCTTCTCTGTGCTTGTACAGAGATCTTTCCCCTTGTGTAACTGAACCTAACTTTTCATTTCTGTCTTCAGGGTCCTTCCTCCTCATTTTTTTGAGGGGTGTTATTTCTCCAGCTTCTTGAGTTAAATTCTTAATTCAGATATATACTGTCTTTTCCTTTTACATGTATGAAAGCATATTTTATTACCTAAAGCATTCAGCCAACTCTTTAGTACAGGCATATGAGAACCTATTGGTAGAACAAATTCATCACTTTTATGAAAAAGTCCTCTCTGCATCAACCTAAGTCTATATCAAGAACTTCATCCCATTGCTCTGAGGAAGCACATGAGAAGAAACAACCCCCGGAGTGGGGGATTTATACTGGCTCGTGATGTGAAGGAAATGAAATCCATCATGGCAGGGACGGCATCTTACCAAGAAGGTAAGGCAGCTGGTTGTTACATGACATCAACCAAGAAGCAGAAGGAGAGATTCATCTGGAAGCAGGACCAAACTATAACAAGACATGCTCCCTGGGGCCCCGCTTTCTCTAGCTAGGCCCCATTTCCAAGCTTCCACAGGCTCCCAAACTAGTGTCACCAGCTGTGGACCAAATGTCCAAACATGTGAGCCTGTGGAGGAAATTCCACAGTCGAAACAGAACACTCCACTCATGACCCCCAGACTCATGGCTATCCCATAACCAAAACCACATTCAGTCCAATTTCAAATGTCCCCACACTCTTTACAACCCCAATATTGTTGAAACATCCAGTGTCTTTCCTGAGACTCAGTGCAGTTTCTTAACAATGAGATGAGCCCCTATGAAAAGGAACAAACAAAATAAAAATGGACAGCAATAAAATTAAGTCCCGTACCTCTAAATACCATGGTACAGGATAGACATTCCCATTCCAAAAAGGAAGCATTGGAGGTATAAGAAGGAAAATGGCACCAACAAAAGATCAAAGTCTACAGCTCCACCTGTGATGGCCGGTACTAGACCTGCTGCCTGCTAAGGATGTAGCCTGCCTGCTAAGGATGTACCCTTTAGATCACAGCTGCATTGACCTCTATGCTCCTACTTGGCTAAACCCGGGAAAATGTTTCCTCATTGACCCTAGGATTCCATTTTCCAGCCGAGGACTCTGGAAGCCTTTACCTTTTATGGACTCTCCTTTGAAATGATCCTGCAATGCTCCACCCTGGAGGTCTAGACAGAGGGAAGTCCAGTCTTACACACACACACACACACACACACACACACACACACCACCACACCAACACCTTTCCTATTGTCCTCATGCACAGTCAAGAGTTCCTCTCTAACAATTACATGGGATTTGTCCGTATCCACCTTGTCCTTTAAACTGCACGTTCTTTGTCTATTTCTCGGGTGCACTTGCCTACCTTCTACCCCAGTCCCTCTCTCTCTAGGAACCTGCTTCTTTTAAGCAGGAAGCCCTTTCCAGAAACCTTACGTTGTCTTGAAATACCTCAGCCAAACAATTAGTCTAACTCAGAGTTCCAGGACAGGAGCAGAACATAGGCAGATTCTTTGCCAAAATGAAATACAAATTGACCTCCAAGCTAATTCCTGAATTTCGCCCTTCTGAACTCTCATGAGTTAGCTATCACCGTTCTCACTTCTCTAGGAGTCTTGTCTTCTGAACTCACACCAAAGCATCATGCTCAACTTTGAGTACAGTGATCTAGAGCTTTGCCATCCTACTACTCCAAAGCCTCCTGCATTCATTCCTCCCACATCCTACTTCCCAAAGGCCCTGCAACCACATGGTCAGGTAGTCATAGCAACAGCCCTACTCCTCAGCACCAATTCTCTGAAATGGTTTCTTTTCTTGCTGTTGTTAACCAAGAGCCTGACAAGAAGCAGCTTAAGGGAAAAGGGACATGTTTGGGGTCATGGTTTGAGGGGATAGTATCCATTATGACAGGGAGGGGGGATGCTTTTCAGATGACACCGACTAGGTATCAGTAGTGTCCACATACAGCATTGCCTTCATTAAAAAAATGTTTCAAAGTAGGTTTTGTTTTTATTTTCCAAAGCTATTTCTATTCTTGGTCATTTATGTTTCCATACACCCTGGAAAATTTTCAGTAGGTGATATGATCAGTTTCCCATGTGAACAATATGGCATCTCCTAATCTCTAACGCATACTGCTACTCAGACATTTTCTGGTTTTGCTTTCTTTTTTTTTCTCTCAGTGAGAGGTTTTGTAGGTTTCAGCATATAAGAAGTATGCTTCTGTTAATTTCTTTCCTAAATCTGTCATTCTATTAGATGCTCCCTACAATTGTCATGTTTTTTTTCAATTTTAATATTTTAATATTATTCACTACTGTTATTGAGAAATGTGATTGATGTTTGCACATTGAGCCCAAATCCACTAATCCTACCCTAGTTGCTTCATTTGCAAGTTTTTCAGAATTTTTATAGATAAAACAGGTGTTGATGAATAAATGGCCGTGCTTGTACTTCTTTCCCAGTTTGAATACCTTCAATTCCTGTTTCTTCTCCAGCATCACTTGCTGGCAGCTGTGACGCAGTGTGGACTGGCAGAGCAAGAGCAGATGTCTTTATGATTTCCCAATCTCTGGGAAAGGAACTCTGTAGTTTGCTTCTAAAATATCAGTTATGGGCTTTCATGAGAGATATTTCTCAGATCAGCTAAGCTCATTCTATTCCATTTGGTTGAAAGTCTTCATCACAAAGACAACCATGTGGGGTTTTATCTTTTTCTGCTAATGTGATGATTGGTATTAATTCATTTCAGAAGCTGAGTACTTGAACATAAAGTATAATCCTTATAAGTGATGGTGGATGTAACTCCTAAACAATATTTTGTTGAGTTTTAAATTTTATTTTTTATGGAACTCAGAGTTGTATCTAATGCTCTTGCTTATGGGGTCTCCACCAAGCTTTTGCACAAAAACAGAAGTAGCCTCATACAATGAGTGGAGTCATTATCCCACCCATTCTGTTAAGGGTTGAGGCTATTTCTTCTTTAAAGGTTTCCAGAGCTTCATAAGAGCAGACATATAGCTCTAGGCTTTGTGGGGTGTGTGTAAATAATTCAATGTTTTATTTGTATGCATTTCCAATTTTCTTTTTGTTTCCAAGTCAGTTTTAACAATCCGCATCTTTCTAGGAAACGGTTTATTTCATTGAATTGTCTGATTTGTTAGCTGAGTCACATTCAGCTTTGTAACTGGTATTATCTCGTGATCATTTTAATTCCTCCTAATAGCAACCACTCATGCCTCTTTCTTTCAAACTTGCTTGGATAATTCCTGGCATTTCCCCCCTGCAGCCTCTGTGTAGCCAAGCATTCCTCAATTTATTTTTTTTATCCTTTTAAATAAAGTTTTAGTTTTTTGTTTTAGTTTTCATTCTTTTTCTGTTTCATCCTTTTAAAATTATTTCCCTCATTCTACTGTCTTTGGTGTTTTTCTTTCAGTTTTCCAGTGTTAAAATGCACAGGTAGCCACTGGCACCCACCTTCCTTCTCAGTATTGGCATTCTCCGCTATCAATGTGGGGCTAAGCACTGATTTGACTTCATTTTGTCAGTGTGTTCAGTGTGTGTGTGTGTGTGTGTGTGTGTGTGTGTGTGTGTGAATACAGCCACACGGTTGCCAGTGTGTGTGTGTGTGTATACAGGCACATGGTTGCCAAAGTGTGTGTGTGTGTGTGTTATAGTGTGTATTACAGTGTGTGTGTTATAGTGTATGTGTTACAGTGTGTATTACAGTGTGTGTGTTATAGTGCATGTGTTACAGTGTGTGTTATAGTGTGTATTGTTACAGTGTGTGTTATAGTGTGTATTGTTACAGTGTGTGTGTGGAGGTCAGAGGACAACCTTCAGGAGTCAGCTTTCTATATTCACCATGGAGTCCAGTGTTCACACTTAGACTTGCAAAAAAAGAAAACAAAAACAAAATAAAAGCACCTCTACCACCTCATGGGCTTCAGCTTTTTAATTCTGGTATTTTAAATAATAATTTTGATTCAAGTTCAATTATTCTATATTTTCACTTCTTATTTACTCTTTATCACACAATTTATAATTGATAAATTTCCAAGTATTTGTGGATTCTAAAGTTTCCTTCTCGGGTTGATTTCTATTTCCTCTCTCACCAAAAGCATAGAGTTTAAGTGCTTTAGTTAAGCATAGTTAGTTTAAGTGCTTTAAAATAACACTAAGAATGACATCAGTAGAAAGGCTAAGTGGAGGCTTCTGAAAACCTTAGCCTCCATACAGCACAATAACATGGGCAGAACATTCCAGATTTTATTTTCAGAACTCCAGAATTTGCCAAAAGACTGCAACAATATCTGTTAAAGAATAAAAGGCTAATAAAGAAAAGTGAAAGGATGTCATTTTCGGGGAAATGGATAAAACTGGAGATCACCAAATTAAATAGAGAAAAGCCAAATTGAGAAAGATTTTTCTCCACACGAATAGTAAGTATTGTGGTGTTTTAAGTCCTCCTAATGATGAACTCAGCAACACAGTGAGAAGTGTCATTCTTACAGTCACTGAGTGGGGAGAATGGACCTGGGAGACCTTCTAAAGTTCTCTTCCCAGAGAACTGTTTCTCTGTATGCTGCCATGATTTCACTGGGAGACCCCAAGTACGAGGCTATCTGCATTTAGACTAACCAGAACTTTACCTGTCACATAGTGCATTTGATTAAAATAATAATAATTAACAATAAGTAAATAACCAGAGGCAATTAACATTTCAAATCCCTAGATAGAGAGCAGTCTAAGGAAGCAGGCAACAGTCCAGCCAAAATCGGAAGAGAAAACACTAATTAATGAGATGTCCATATGGACCTTTAAAAGTTCCAAAATATCTCTGGAATTCAAACATCCAAACTCGTGTGTAGATATGAATTCATGTCCAAGGCTACATGCTCAGAAGAAAGAAAAAGGGGAAAGCACCCAAGCCTGCCCTTTCACAGGGCTGGAGTTCAGTGTACCAGCCCTCACATGTGCATAGACACACACACACACACACACACACACACACACACACACACACAGGCATGCACATATGCATAAACACTGACACACACATACAGATATGCACATGTACGCAGACATGCACACACACATGCACAGACACACACATATACACAAGCAAATAATAAAAACATCTTTTTTAAAAACTGAGAAGGCTGTAAGTTGTGCCTCTGACGACCCTTCTGCTTCTTCCTGATCTTCTTTCTAAGTTCTGGGACTGAAAGTATGTGTCACCCTGATCAGCACTAGAATAGCCTTGGAATGCTCAGATAAATGAGAGATCTATGGCCTAAAGAATTGCAAGGAAATAAGGAAATACTCCAAACAGAAGAGGCTTTGAACACTATTATGTTATTCTATGCATTGTCTATATTAGAACATGCATCTATGTGCTCACATGCATACTCTGCAGAAAGGCTTCACTGAGAAGCATACTGGAACAGAAATGGGTCACTTGACCTCAGCTACAGTTTTAAATTAGCAGCATTAGCTGAAGTGAAGACATGTTCATTGAGGTTATCTAGTGTGGGAAATGAAAAAAATAATAAAGAAAATGTTTCTGGGGAGGTGGCCCAATGGGGAAGAACACTTACTAATTAAACATCAGGAGCTGAGTTTGGATCCTCACAACCGGCAGAACAGCTGGGCCTGGCTGTGTGTGCCTGAATCTAGTTCTGAGGGGACAGAGACTAACCACCAGCCTAGCTAAAACCTGTGAGATCCAGGTTCAGTAAGAGACCATGTCTCAAAGGCATAAGCTGGAACATGATGATAGGGCAGGACACCAACATCCTCCACTGGCCTTCTCAAGGCACCTATGGGTTCATGCACAAACACACACATATGTACGCATGCATTTACCATACAAAGATGAGTGTGTCCTCCAAGGCCATGAAGTGTAACAGTCCATGTATAATGTGAACCTTACAAGGAGAAAAGAAAGGTAATGAATCAAGAAGACTATTTGGCAAGGAAAAAAGTCAAAATTCCAAAATTTGATGAAAAGTATTTATCTATGCACTCAAAACCTAACATACTCAGCAAGATCCCTGCCTATACACATCCTAGAGGAACTACCAGGAAAGAAGAGACAGATAATGTCCCAAAAGCCAGAATAAGATCAAGAGCTGGTTTCTCACTGTGGTCCATGGAAGATGGAAAATACTGGGCGACATAGCCACAGGGTTGGAAAAAAATGTGGCAAGCCACAGTTTCTAGACCTAGCAATACTATCCTTCAAAATGCAACAGAGATGGAAATGTTCCCCAAGAAAACTAGAAACTAAAATGATAAAATTCTTCGCCAACAGACCTTCCCTGTAGGACATGGCAGAGGAAATGCTTGAGCATGAAATGACACAAACTAAGTTCACAGACAGAAAGAAAAACCATCATGTGTGTAAATGTAAAGGGCAGCATGTCTGTGAGACGTGGGTTGCAAAATTTTTCTTATTTAAAAGACAATTTCATGTAGCAACAATTTTACATTTGTACTTAGTGGTATATAATCTATTCTACTCATATGTAAATTTTATGATAGTGAGACAAAAGTTTGAGGCTAGAAAATGAAGTTGCATTTGGCCAATATTTTTTGTGTTCCATTGATATTATTTCAAACTCTATTGTGAGTGAAGATGTTTCTTATTATTTCCAAAACACCTACTGAAGAAATAATCTTTAAATGGTAATAAAGAACTAGGTGTGGTGGTTTCACATCTATAACCCCAGTATTTGGGAGGCTGAGGCAGGAGGACCACAGAAGGCACCCTGTGATACATGGTGAGTCCCAGGAGAGCCTAAGGTAACAGGTTGAGATGATGCTGTCTCCAAACAAATATAAAGCAAGCAAGAAAGAAAGCAGGCAGGCAGGCAAGAAAGGTAAAATTGTCAAGTAGAAACATCTATTGAACTCAAGGAAGATAATACTGAAAAAGGAATCAAAAGAGAATTATATACCAAACAAATTTAAAAATGACAGCTATAGATCTTTCATATCAATAATGACATTAAGTGTCAGTGGATTAAGTACATCTATTATATGACAATCACTGGAAGAATGGATTTAAAAAATAGCCCCACAAAGTATTGTTTATCAGTGACATCATGAAATTTGCAGGCAAATGGATGGAACTAGAAAATATGATCCTGAGTGAGGTAACCCAGACTCAGAAGGACAAACAAGGTATGTACTCACTCATAAATGGATATTAGATATAAAGCAAAGGATAACCAGACTACAACCCACAGCCCCTGAGAAGCTGGCTAACAAGGAGGACCCAAAGAGGGATGCATGGATCATCCTGGAAAGGGGAAATCGATGAGATCTCCATGAGTGAACTGGAGATGAGGGGAGCCAATGGAGGGGAGGGGATGGGGGATGAGAACATGAGAGAATGGGAAGGTTGAGCTGGGGGAGGGACAGAGTGGAGAGCAATGAAAGAGATATCTTGAAAGAGGGAGACATTATGGGGATAGGGAGAAACCTAGTGCTAGGGAAGTTCCCAGGAATCCACAAGGATGACCCCAGCTTAGACTACTAGCAATAGTGGAGAGGGTGCCTGAACTGGCCTACTCCAGTAATCAGATTGGTGAATACCCTAACTGTCATCATAGAGCCTTCATCCAGTAACTGATGGAAGCAGATGCAGAGATCCACAGCCAAGCACCAGGCTAAGCTCTAGGAGTACAGTCAGAGAAAAGAGGGATTCTATGAGCAAGGGGCATCAAGATCATGATGGGGAAACCTACAGAGACAACCAAACCAAACTAATGGGAACCCATGAACTATGGATCAAATGCTGTGGAGCCTCCATGGGACTGACTGGACTAGGCCCTCTGCATAGGCAAGACAGTTGTTTAGCTTGACCTGTTTAAGGGGCCCCTGGCAGTAGGATCAGGATCTATCCCTGGTGCATGAGCTGGCTTTTTGGAGCCCAGTGCCTATGGTGGGACACATTGCACAGCTTCGATGCAGGGGGAGGGGCTTGGACCTGCCTCAACTGAATGTACCAGGCTCTGCTGACTCCCCATGGGAGTCCTTGCCTTGGAGGAGGTGGGAATCGGGGGTGAGTTATGAGGGATGGATGGGGGCAGGAGGAGGGAAGAGAGGGACATCTGTGGTTGGCATGTAAAATGAACAGAAAATTTCTTATTAATAAGATAAGAAAAAATATTGTTTATAAGATATACATTTTAAATTCATGTACACAAACAGATTGAAGATAAAAGTCAAGTCAGACGGAACAGATATTACCTTGAAGACACAACCAACAGGGAGATGAGATGTCTGTACAGGTACAAAGTAGACAAATTTGGACTCAGAATAAAAAGCTCTGCTCTTGACAAATAAGTAGGCTTTGTAAAAATAAACTTTGTTCAGCAGGAAAACACATCATTTCGTGCATACATGGACCTGACAACATAGCTACTCAGTGCACATAATGAGAGTGACCTAACTGGAGGGAGAAATTGGCAATTTAGTAATAATAGGTTGAGGTATTAGCATCGTGCTTTTAATAGTAATATAGACACTAAACTCTTCAACCAGTACATACATGTAAGATGTGAAATACTGACTTGACTCAGTTGATATAAAAAAAAATAGTTCCCAACTCAACATGGCTTGACTTAATGACTTTTCATCTGTATAGTGAATTTATAGGAGTCCATATCATAGGCTAAGGGGCATCTGTGTTTACTCTGGGTCAACTTGCAATATTTTTTTTACTTTACTGTGTATTTATTGAGGGCTATTGAATGTATTTGGGTTTGCTGTGTTTTCAGTTATTATAGATTTATCAGGATGTAATCTCATAAGTCAACAGGAGTCTTGCTTCACTGGGATACAATTCAAAAAACAAGCTTTTTAAACTCAGAGGTTATTTAATGTCTTTAGTATATTCATTAAACTGTCCAAACATTGCTACTATATAATTCTAGAATATTTTCTGCCATCCTCCTCCATATCCATGAAAACCATTCCCTGTTTCTCCTCCACATTGACTCCAGGAAATGCTAATCTGCTGTCTGTCTCCATGGATGTGTCTGTTTTAGGTATCATGAACCTTATATGGATCGTCATATCTGGCTTTATCAATTTAGCATAAAGTTATCAATATTCTTTAAGTTATAACCCAAGCCAGCAGTTCTTTCATATGCGGATAGTGTTCCATTGTTAGGTTAGCTTATATTTTGTTTATCCATTCCCTAGTTGGTATGCATTTTGTGTGTTTAAACTTCCTGGCTATTTATCAGTTATGCTGCTACCAACACTCATGATACTTTGAAGAAGTCTTCAGATGAAGTTGGTCCTAACTGTAATCTCAGCACTTGGGAAACTAGGACAAGAGGATTCACTATTCAAGGCTAACCTGGGCTTTGTAGTGTGTTCCAGAGAAGCCTCAGCTATAGAGTGAGGTCTCACACACACAAAAAAACCTTTAAGTAAATAATCTTAGTTAATACTAGAAAAATATAAGAAATAAACTCAAACTAGGCATGATGGCCAAAGCAAGAGAATCAGAAGTCTGAGATTAACCTGAGCTACATTACGCACTTGGGCAATCTTGGGCTACATAGTAAGAATGTCTCAAAAAATTGTGCTTCAATATAGATCTGTTTCTTTCTCGAGTCTTCTCCTGTCACTGTCACACACATGACAAGCACTACACGTGTGTATTTTATAAACCTAACAATGCTGGTTCATACTTGTTATTGTGTAATTTCCCTTTAAATCAATTAGAAAATTGAAATAACATTTACTTTATCATATTCTTACTTCCTGTGTGGGCTCATGTTGCCTCTCTTATTTATTTGTGATTTATGTTAGTTATCAATGAATATGGTAAATATTTGTTTATTGTAGAATATCTCTATTCCACCTTTGATTTTGATGAGTTGTATATAGATATATACTTTGATTGGTAGGAAAGTTTTGCTGTTGTGTCAACTTTTTTAGTATGTCATCCCTTTGGCCTCTACTCTCCCTGGTTTCTGACAAGAATGGCTGTGGATCTGTGAGGTCCCCCTGCACGTGATGGACCACCCTCTTCCTACTCTCTTGTGCTTCTGGCTTTGACTTTGTGTTCTTGACAATTTGGGTAGCCAATGGTTAGCATGGATGTCCCTTGATTTATATTACTCAATATTTCCTTAGCTTTTTCAATATATTGCTGAAACCTTTTGTGATCTATGGAACTGCATAAGCATTTCATTTCTTTTTTCTTTCTGTTGTTCATGCTGCATAGTTTCTGTTGATCTACTAGTCCTCAAATTTGCAGAATTTTCTAACTCAAATCTTATCTTGAGCTTCTCCAGTAAAAGTTTGATATCTGGTATTATATTTCTCAACTTCCCTTGGTTATAGATTTGAATGTCTAAGTCACAGTGTAAAGTATGTTTTCTATACCTTTGCAGTAATTCTTCCCTTTGTGAAGTCTCTAGAACTCAAAGTAAAGTCAGCCTGCTAAGAATGTCTGGCTCCCTGTGAGTGCATTTATTTTTCCTATGTATGTGCTACAATGTCCTATTCATTTGCATTCCTTGTATTTGTTGTGATGGTTGAAAACTTGACACTTTGATAATATATGCAAGTAATTTTGAGTTTATTTCTAAAGCCCAAGACTAGGGCATTTCTCTTTCCTGACACAATCACTGAGGTTGCTGCTTAGTTAGTTGGGTTTTTTTTTTTTTTAGATTATGTTTTTAGTTTTGTTGTTATCGTTATTTTGTTTTTACATCCCAACCAAAGTCTCCCCTCCCTCCTCTCCTCCCAGTTCCTCCCCGACACCCCACTCCTCCTCCTCTGTTTCTTTTCAGATGAGGGTGGGTCTTTCATGGATATCAGTCAGTCATGGTATATCAAGTTGCAGTGAAACTAGGCACCTCCTCTTCTATTAAGGCTGGATGAGGCAACCCAGAAGGGGCAATGGGTACCCAAAGCAGGCAACAGAGACAGAGACAGCCCCTGCTCTCACTTTTAGGAGTCCCACAAGTTACACAATTGTAGCCCCCTGGAGGGATTGCTCTTATTTCAAAATAGCTTAGTTGCTTAAAAATCACAAGCCAGTGAAACATCTACCCTTTCCCAGCGGGCCTGTATTTGGTTTGGCAAATGGATTCTAAGTCCAGATAGTTTTTCTTCCCTAGTTTTGCTATCTGCATATGCAAGGCTTCACATTCACTTGGGAGAGCTAGGATTTTCGTATCCATAACACTTTGAAGTCTTGTTCTTTGCATGCCTGTGGCCTCAACACCATCCAGGATATCAGCCTGGCTACCAAGGCTCACTTTGATGACCTCACTCCCTAAAATTCTCACTAAATTTCTTGCTGTGTTCTGATAGTTTCTTGTCATAATCATTGTGGCAACTTCAAAATTCTCTGCTCATTGAGGATGATATTGGTTGTGACAGGGGTCTGAGGGCTTGAGGCTTTCCTAAGCTCACGATATGTCAAGCCACCCAGCAAGCCTACCAGCCACAGGGATACCTCATAGTTTGGGGCCACTTATGCTACAGGCTGGAGGTAGAGAGAGGAATGGCTATAGCCTGGGCTACATAGATTTGTCAGTACATCATGCCTTCACAAAAGATGAGCATCCGAAGCCCCAGTCATCCCAGACATTCACATCTTTAATGTTTTATTGCATTCTCATAATTCTCCTGAAGAAAAATCAACTTTTTATTGATCTCTGTTCATCTATTCCAGGGCTTAGTGCATATTAGAATATCTGTGAATTATTTTGAATGGAAAAAAAAAGCCTATTTTGAATCATCCAGACAAAGGGTTAAAATTTGAATAACCACTTATTTAGGATTATTTTAATGTATATATTTACCACAGAATTCACTCCCCTGTACAAAAGAACAGATGGTCTCATTTTTTCTAATTTAGGGCAGGCACAAGGGTTCACAAATACCAGATGAAAGAAACACAGGCTTAGAAAGAAATTATTAAATTTCCTGGAGCCAAAAGCAAGAATAAAATGCAAGCATAAAAACAAATACACCCCATCTTAAGGAAAGGGTTCAACATTACGATTATACAAGCATAGTGACAGCACGAGGCGTGCTTTGCTGTCTCACATCAAAGGGTTCCCGTGCTGTGTGACTAGCATCGATGGTAACAAGACTAGTAATGGAGACAAAATACTGTTTTCAGAACGTTAAATGTTGAAACCAAGAGTGACAGCATGATTCTCAGGCCCAGGACTGTGAGAACAAGCTACAGTTTTATGCACACACACACACACACACACACACACACACACACACACACACACACACGCTTGTTGAATTGATTCATGACGTCACTGTGCCAGGTACTCAAAGCACAAAGATGAGTGATGTCAAAGCTACCTCCAGGACCTCACAGCCCAGCAAAGGAGACAGGTCTGCAAATGGACGATCACCGAAAAAGTGTCACAGGTCTAAAAATGAGGAAAAAGAGGATTTAATGGGCTAAAATATTAAGGGGTTAACAGAGAGGCCTGTCTACAGATAGCTCTGCAGGGGCCTAGAGTGTACTCTGTCCAGTCCTCACCAAACCCTTTTCTCTGGCATCTTTTGTAACAACAGAACAGACTAATAGATGCCCAAGTCTAGTTACTGAATGCCTTTTTGTTCCCTCTAGAGCAGTAGTCCTCAACCTTCCTAATGCTGTGACACTTTAATACAGTTCCTCATGCTATGGTGACCCCCAACCATGAATTATTTTTATTGCTACTTCATAATTGTAATTTTGCTACTGTTATGAATCAGAACATCAACATCTGCATTTTCCAATGGTCTTAGGCAACCCCTGTAAAAGGGTCATTCAACCCTCAAGGGGGTAGCGACCCACAGGTTGAGAACCACAGCTCTTAGTTCTTCCTCTTATATTGATTTAATGTAGCTACTACTACTTTCTTTCAGGTAGCATTTTGCTTGGTATTTTTTTTTTAATCCTTTTAGTTTTAATTTATCTGGGATTTTATATTTAAAGTTGGAATTATAGCAGCATGATGTTAAGTCATGCTTTTCACATATAATAAGCTAACCTCTGTCTCTGTCTTTTAATTGAAGTGTTGACAGCATCTTTTACATTTACTTTGTAATTTTTTAAAAAAAAATAGTTTAGTGGAAAATCTAGCACTTGCTACTTGTCTTCACTTTATTTCCTTCTATTTTCTTCTTTTACTGTTTTATTTTGTGTTAATCAAGGGCTATATTTCTGATTCCATTTTATCTCTATAAATTCTGTTTAGTATTCTCTCATGCACGTGCATGCTCTCCATTTTTAGGCTTACCAATATACTTCTCAAAATTTTCCCATATCACCTTCAAAGAACTCTATGGTATTTCATAGACCACCGAAAGCTCTTGCAGTAGCAAAGATGCATGTTTTTCCATGTCTCCCTAAAAAGACATTATTCAAAATACTTTGTATGACTTTGCTTCATAATGTCAATTAGCATTTCAAGAAAGATTTAAGTGAGCAAAGCTATCTTCTTCCAAGTATTTAGCATTTCAATTGTCTTCAGACATTTGTAAACATTCCCATCTGGAAACACTTTCCTTTGGCTCATAGAACTTCCTCTGAGGGGTGTGTGTGTGTGTGTGTGTGTGTGTGTGTGTGTGTGTGTGTGTGTATGTATATGTGTGTATACCAAGAACTAAACACATAGAAGCTCTGTAGGATACTTAGATTTTTAATTTTCATGTATTTGTCTATTAATTCATTGCCTGCCAGTGTCCATATTTGATCTGTTTCTTCTGACTATCAATTTTATACCTCCTATTCCCTCATGGTTGGGCATTGTCTATTGACTTCCAGACATGTTGAATTGTATATTTTGGGATGGTAGACATCTATCTTGGGATTATGTTAAAGTCCTGAGACCAAGACTATACTCAGCTACACAAGTTACTTAGAACCTGAGTTACAACTTCCCAAGCTTTGCTTTTGAACTTGGTCAAGGAAGATCTTTAAGGCCATTTAACTGAGGGCTGCTTCAACTCCTCTGGTGAGAAAGTACTATTCTGACGACCCTTTGTGTGGCAGATACACTTGGAATTCCTCTCTGTTGTCTGATAGGACTATAAAATGATCCCACACTGTGTAATTTTGAGATTTGCTGCTGATTCTCCTCTCCTTAGGGGTGTATTCACACATATTTGCAGAGCAATGCTCAGCCAGAATTCAAGCCATTGACTATCTTGGGTCTCTCCTCTCCTCTTCTCTCCCCTTTTCCTTTGTGTTCTAGCTCACACAGCCTCTCTCCCTCAGTATCATACTCACATTAACTTCTGATCTGTCTCCTGTAGTGGGTAGCCATTCCAGCTTTGATCTGGAAGTTCCAAACCCCATTGAGGCTTCGGTAACTGTCACACCTACAAGGCGGGGCCAAGAGAGGACCCTGAAGACCCGAGATCTGGATGCGCCACCTCTCTTGGTTCCTGGACCCTGGACAGTGGAGGTAGACTGAGCAGAGTTCTCCAGAGAACACTGCCGTACCGCGACACACCTTCCCCAGACCCTGCAACCTGCCTATTTCTTCATTTGTAAGTTACACCCAGCTAGCTCAGTCGGTAGAGCATGAGACTCTTAATCTCAGGGTCCTGGGTTCATGCCCCATGTTGGGCGCCAGATATTGGTGAAATTATTAAGGACACTCCATGTAGTTAAAAGGGAAGTTTATTTAGTGGCATAACTTACAAATGAAGAGATAGATTGGTTGCAGGGTCTGGGGAACGTGTGTCACAGTCTGGTGGTGTTCTCTGGAGAACTCTGCTCGGTCTACCTCCACCGTCCAAGGTCCAGGGACCAAGAGAGGTGGTGCATCCAGATCTCGGTACTTCAGGGTCCTCTCTTGGCCCCGCCTTGTAGGCATAACAGTTACCAAAGCCTCAGTGGGGGTTAGAACTTCCAGATCAAAGCTAGAATGGCTACCCACTACAGTCTTCCAACTCAGCAAGGCAGTGGGCTGTATTTGAGTTCTCCCTTCCAGTTCTAAAGCCAAGGAACTCTACAGAGGGTTAGCTGGACATTCATGGGTCCCAACTAATTTGTTTGCTCCTCTGGTGAAGAGCTTCGCTCCAGACAGCCCTCTGAACTAATGATATGTGACTTAGACAAACCAGAGGTAACCATGAGCTAACAAGACTTTCTTTCTATAAGTCATTTGACACAGGAGTCTGACTAACAGAAAATTGGTGTCAAGGGTGGGATTGTTACTGAACTAGTTGACCCTTAGTCCAGAGGCTTTGAAACTAGTGTAAGGGACAAATTTGGAAAAGCTTGGAGAAGTGGCCTAGAAGAAGCTCAGAATGCTGTAGGCAGAGTTTGATGGGCAGTTCTGGTGGAAGTCAGAAGACCAGAATGCAGGAGGAATGTATGTAGTAAGGACTGTACTCATGGGGTTTCAGATAGCAGTAAGGACACTACTGGGTGAGTGCCAGAGGCCATTCAGGTGTATGTTGGTGTCCCAAGACTTCGTGGGTACCTAAGCTTAGGGTGATAGATTAACTAATCTTGTAAAATAAATTTCAACACAGTTCAGGCTTCAGATCATGTTACCAGGAGCAGGATGTACAGTAAAAAGATTTGAAAAGCTTGTGGCTTGATTAGAAAAGTGCTTACAAAGCTAGAGCTAACTGTTATGGTTTCAACATGAGGTTTGCTCACAGATGTATATTTGAACACTTGTACCCCAGCAGGTAGTGCTGTTTTAGGAAGTTATGGGGCCATTAGAAAGTAGGGCCTTCATAGACAAAGTGGAGAACTGGAGACTAGATGTCCTTGAGAGTTGTGGTTGGCCCTAAAGCTTCCTGAGCATCTCTGCTTCCTGGTCAGTGTCATATCCCAAGTTGCTGCCATGCATTCCTGCAGCAATGGCCATCAGCTGCCGCCACTGCTGTGGCTTCCTTGTCACGATGAACTAAACCTGTCTAGCTTTATGTTGCTCTGTTAGATATTTGGTCACAGCAATAAGGAAAGTAATTAATACTCTAAAGAATTCATGTTTTCTATAGACACTGCGCTCATTAAAAAGAAGCCAGATTCTTTGTATTAGGACAACAGGAAAGCAGCTTTGAGGGTATTTCACTCACATTTTGTCCACAGGCTCAAGGTCTTAACTAATGTGAAAGATTTTGCTTTGAAAAGACTTTTGTGGGACACACAGCAAGCACGGAGCCACCTAAGGAAGTGTTTCCTCTGTTCAGCCACTCAGACATTTGTAGCTGAAGTTTTCTAGCAATGGGGCCTAGATGTTGCTTGACCAAACAAAAGATGAGCATCATCCACATGATGCTGGTTCTTGTGGGCATGCAGAACCCCAACATTACGGGACCATGAAGGCTCCCACCATGATGTCAAGGAAAGTCTAGGTGGCCAGCAATGCATGACAGGATCAAAATCTTTTCAAACAACCCCTGAAAAGGGTGATTGATACATGAGTATATGAGACTGATGTCAAAGATGTCATGGACATCCCAAGAAATTAGAGATGCTGGGAGCATGGATCAGGGAAGATGCCAAGGAAAGATGAATGTCAGAGCCAGTCTAAGAGAAACTGTGGTTTACATCCAGGAAGCTGTCGTAGAGAGTGGTTGCTCAAATATTTTCAAGTTCACATCCCATCAGGATGTCCCTGGAATCCAGATGTGGAGTTACAGGCTCTAGTACTTTCCCTGCTCAGTGTCAGTCTTGCTTTGGCCCCATTCATTTCAGAGTAAGAATATGATCCTTGTACCATTATATATTGGAAGTATGTAACTAAGGTTTTCTTTTTGTAAGTTTTATTAGGCCTCACAACTAAAAGTTTGCCTTGAGTTTCAGAGAAGACTCTGAACTTGAACTTTTGAACAGCATTGGAATTATTAAGACTTTGGGGGTCTTATCTATTTTGTACTGGGTGATGATCATGTAGCAAGACATCATGAGTTAAATATGGAGTGTCCCCCTAAAGCAACAGTTCTCAACCTGTGGGTCGCAACTCCCACAGGGGTCACATATCTGATATCCTCTGCATAGCAGATGTTTACATAACAATTCATAACAGTAGCGAAATTACTGTTATAAAGTAGCATTGAAATAATTTTATGGTTGGAGGTCACCACAACACGCAGAACTCTATTAAAGGGTCATAGCATTAGGAAGGATGAGAACCACTGCCCTAAAGGCTAATGTGTTAAAAGCTTGGCTGCCACTGCTCTGTTTGGGAAGTGATTAAATCATGAAGCTCTGAGCAATAGGGGAATTATTCTACTCATGAGTTCATAATTTGATTGCATTATTGATAAGTGGCTATGCCCTACCCTCCATTTTCCCATTACCGTGGAGTTGAGCTACTTTACTTCTACTCTCTTTTGCCATGATGTTCAGACTCACTATGACCTAGAAAAAACAGAGTCCCCTAACCACAGTGTAAAACCTCTGAAGCCATGGGCTAAAGTGAACACTTCCTCCCTTTAGGTTGTTTCTGACAGGCATTCTAGTACAGCAATGCAAAAGTCTGACTAAAGCAATACAAATATAATCCTTACCTTCCTGTTCACAGGAGAGTGAATGAAGGGTGAGAGCTGCCATTGATTGCGAATATGGCTTTGGCTTGACAGTCTTCCTAAGGCACTTCTTTTTGCAATGTAATTTTTCTATTACTTCCATTCATAAATGGATTCTATTTTCTGTTCACTGGAACTGAGCAGTTGGGTTTTTCCAAGAAAGTGATGGCTGCAAGTTCAAGCATAGGCCTCAAGAGGTGTATTCCCACCGTTGTCTGTCTTAAATTTCCATCCATTCCATAAGTACCAGCCAGGGCTAGCCCATTGGCAAATAAATCTTTGTTGCCTTGATCTACAGACAATCCATCACTCTGTGCAAATGAGTCTATTCTGGAACAGCTGACCCTCCAGCTCACTGCAGAAGTTGGAGCTAGCCCAGCCAAGATTAGCCAAACACAAAGAAAAACTGTCTGTATGGCCAATGAACTCAAAGAACCATGTGTTCTTATGATCTCCAGGCACTGACCTGGAGATAGACTGCTACTCAGACAAACAGAGTTTTTCAAATGTGCTAGTGCCCTTCTGACAAAACCATTTCTTACAGTGTCAGTGGAAGGCATGTCTTCTGGATCCTCCCATTGTAAAGAAAACGTTTCAGATGACAAATCAACTCCACCATTTCAACTTCCCTGAGCCTTTGAATCCCTTCATCAATATGAAGCCAACTGATGGCAGGCATTTCCAGCTCATTTATAATAGGCCGTCTGTGCTGACTAGTTTTATGTCAACTTGACACAAGCAGAGTTGTTTGGGAAGAGTTGAGAAAATGCACCCATCAGGTTGGACCATGGGTAAGCATGTAGACCATTGTCTTGATTGGTGATTGGTGTGGGAGGGCCCAGTTCACTGTGGGTGGTGCTACCCCCAGGCCAGTGGTTCTGTGTGCTATGAGAAAGCATGCTGAGCAAGCCATGGGGAGGAAACTGAGAAACATCAGTCTTGCATGGCTTCTCTTTCAGTTTCTGCTTCCAGGTTCCTGCCCTACTTAAGTGCTTGCACTGACTTCCCTAGGTGATAGACTATGATGTGGAAGTGTAAGCAAAATAAACCCTTTTCTCCCCAAGCTGCTTAACGTCATGATGCTTCATCACAGCAATAGAAACCCTACCTGAGACACCATACTTCAGTCAACCAATCAGATAAACTGTTGGCATCTTTTGTAACTGTTCAAGGGACAATATTAAATCAGGAATCTACACTCACTGGAACAATATCAACAAACTTGGCCTGATCTATCTTGATCTTCTCTCTACCGTTATCCCACACCCGTAAAATCCATTCCTGTACATACTCTCCAAAGTTGTAGGAATTCTAAAACTCATTACATTTATTGATTGTGCATTGCATCTCCTCATGGGTCACATATGTCAATTTTTGCATGTTGGTGATGTTTTCTGCCACATTGCTGAAATTGTTGGTCATTTCTAGAGGTTTTACAATAGAATTTTTGGGATCTCTTATGTACAATATCATGCCATGCATAAATAGGGAGAGTTTGACTTCTTTTCTTCCTATTTGTATCCCTTTAATTTCCTTCTCTTGCCTTATTGCTCCAGCTACTGCTTCGAGCATAATACTGAAAAAGAGTGAGGATAGCGGACAGCCCTGTCTCACTCCTTATCTGTGGTATTGCTTCAAATGTATCTCCATTGAGGATGATGTTGCCTGTGGTTTCTCATATATAGCTTTTGTTATGTTGAGATATGTTCCCTCTAATCCAACGTTCTTCAAGACTTTTATCAGGAAGCTATGCTGGATTTTCCCACAAGATTTTCTATGTCTATTGAGGAGCTCATGTGATTTTTGTCTTTAAATCCATTTGTGTGGTTTATTACATTTATTTACCTGGGTATATTTGAGCTATCTCTGCATTTCCAAGATAAAGCCAACTTGGTCATGATGGAAAATCTTTTTGATGTATGTCTGTATTTGGTTTACAAGTATTTTATTGAGGATTTTTTTAGTTTATGTTCATCGGAGATATTGGCCCATAGTTTTTTCCTTTTTTATTGTGTCTTTACATGATTTTGGTGTTAGAGTGATACTGGTTTCATAGAAGGAGTTTGGGGGTGCTCCTTTTGTTCCTATGTTTTGAATAGGTTTGGGCTGTAGATCTTCTTTGAATATCTGGTAGAACTCTGCTGTGAATCCACCTGGTCCTGAACACTTTTTAGTCAGAAGGATTTTTATTACTCTTCCGATCTCTACTAGATCTGTTATGTGTCTGTTCAGGTTCTTGGTCTCCTCTTACTTTAATTTTGGTGATTTTGCTGAATCTAGACAGTCATCTGTTCCCTTTAGATTTTCCACTGAATGAGCAATGTCATGTCCTTCATGTCTCCAGTAATGGACTTGACGGCGTGGCAAGAAAATGAAGATAGGCAGATGGACACACCACACAGAAAGCAAGCTGGGGTTAGGTGGTCCAGGCTCTCTGCCAGAGAAGCCTTAGCACCCCAGAATCTCAGTGTGTTTATTATATAGAGTTGATGGAGAGGCAGGGTTATTATATGCAGCTGAACAAGGAAATGGGATTATTACATTCTAATAAGCAAGGAGACAAAGTCCATGGTATACACCTGGATCAAGGAAACGGGTTTAGCTAATCTTAGTAGGAGCAGCCACTAAGGGGAGCAGTCTTCAGGCCTTAACTATCTGGGAGGAGAAAGCTATGGTGGACATTTTCTGTACACACTATCAACATCCACACACATGGACCTGAGGAAGACTTTGCTATTTTTGTCATTCCTCCATGGGTCTGAGGCTCTGGGGTCCTTGACATAACTGCTCATGTCAACAGTACACATTGACTCAGGACGTCACTCACCCAGTGTACTATTCCCTTATAATATTCCTCATTTCTTTGGTTTCTGTTTTAATGTTCCCTGCTCATTTCTGATTCTGTTTATCTGGGTCCTTTCTTTCTTTGTGATACTTGAGACAATGATCTATGGGTCTTGTTTATCTTCTCAAGGAATTATCTCATCAATTCATTGACTCCTGGTATTATTTTCATTATTTTTATTTCATTAATTTCAGCTCTGATTTTTATTATTTCTTGCCACATAGTGGGTTTTGTTTTGTTTTGTTTTAGTTCTTCTAAATGTTTAAGTTTCACTATTAAGTCTTTTATTTGTACTCTGACTTTTTAATGTACTCACTTAGAGCTATAAATTTCCTTCACAGGACTACTTTCAATTTGTCTCAGAGGTTTTATTGTATTTTCATTTAGTTCCAGGAAAACTTTTTATTTCTTTCTTGATTCCTTCTTTGACACATTAATCATTTAGCAATGAATTGTTTAACCTCCATGAGTTTGTATACTCACTAGGGATGTGTTTGCTCTCAAGTTTTAGTATTATTGCATTATGGTCAGATAGGATACATGAAGGTATTTAAATCTTTCTGAATTGTTCCAGTTTATTTAGTTTCCCAGTGTGTGGTCTATTTTAGAGGAACTTCCATTGACTTCAGAGTACAATGTATATTACTTGGTGTTTGGGTAGAATACCCAACAGATATCTGTTAAGTTCACTTGATGTGTGGTTTCAATTAATTCTGAGTTTCTTATTTTTTTTTGTCCAGATGACCTGTCTACTGGAGAAAGTTTGGTATTGAAATCACCTATTGTTGGGTTGGTGTTAATCTGTCTTTAATTCCAATAGTATACTTTTTTTATGAAATTGGGTGCACCAAATGGTGGTGTATATATATATCTAGAATAGTGATTTTGCTTCTTGGTTAATTGTTTCCTTGGTTAGAATGAAATGGCCTTCATTATCTCTTCTGGTTAGTTTTAGTTTGGAGTCCATTTTATCATCTATCAGGACAGCAATGCCTGCTTGCTTCCTGGTCCCATTTGAGTTGATACTCTTTTCCCCATCAATTCACTCTAAAGCCATACAAGATGTGTTTCTTGTAGACCATAGATAGATAGATTTTGTTTCTTGACCTATTCAGTCAGTCTGTATTTTTTGATTGGAGAATTGAATATTTAAGTTATTGTTGAAAGGTCTATATTGATTTCAGTCACTGAACTGTTAACTTTGTGTGTTGTTGTTTGTATCCTCAGTGGTACTTTGTATTTCAGTAGCTATAGCTTCCTTTGTTTTCTTTCTGTTTTGACATCATGGAAAGACACATGCTTGTTGGTATATGTTTCTACATAGTAAGCTCATGACAACTGGTGTAGGTAGGAAGATTTCATTCATTAACAAAGCAACCTAGGCTATTAGCAACATAATTGGCAATATAAAAATACAAAAGCTAAACCATTGATGATATTGATAAAGTCCACACCCTACCAATGACTTATGAACAGGACTAGGCCTACTCTGTACTCACCCAAGGCCTGGCTCAACCACAGTGTCACCTTACACTATTTCAGGTAGTAATTGGTGTGGTTGCCTCCACTCTGCGCTTATTAAAGGCCAAACATTAGAGAACCAGGAAAGAACTGGTTACCAAAAGTGAACAATGATTTC
Source organism: Peromyscus attwateri (assembly GCA_902168425.1). Classification (NCBI taxonomy): domain Eukaryota; kingdom Metazoa; phylum Chordata; class Mammalia; order Rodentia; family Cricetidae; genus Peromyscus; species Peromyscus attwateri. The sequence goes on along the minus strand of CABHPP010000814.1, from coordinate 10,898 downwards.
TTTTTTAAGAGAAAGAAAAACACTAAGATCACATTTCTTGGGTTGTTTCTGTATTGGGTGTACTTATAAATTTTAACTATACTTTAAAGAAGTTTTGTTTTAATGGACCAAGGAAATTGACTGGAAAAAAGTCTTAGTTCTGGGGCAAAATATAAGGGGTAGACTAAGGAAAAAAAGATATCTTGAGATAGTGCTTACCTCCAAGGATCGATGGCACCCCCACAGAGCAGAAGAAAAAAGATAACAGTAATAGTCTCCAGGAACATATAATCATATGTTATATTCTAATAATATAAACCCATTAACAGAGCACCAAAGGAAGAGGCACCCAACATATTATTGAAAAGCCTGTCACAAACTGATCAGAACAGAGAAAATGGCAAACAGCTAGGACCTAATGTACTTAGCAAATAGAAATATGAACCTAACTTGAAATCATTTTATAATACAACAACACAAAGCATCTGACATAGATGAGGAAGATCGTGTCAGAAAATTCCAAGAGCCTCCAACAGAAAGCCCTGTTGAGAAAGTAGTATTCATTTGTGCACCTATGAGGACAAAAGTGAACACTGGAATGAATTGAGATATATTGTGTATGTTTAAATCCATATAACCTTTAAAAAAAGCAAATCCTTCATTGGTCACTTTTAGATGAGGTTCAGTAACCAATGCATTTGAAAAATAGAATGTATGATCAATGTACTTTATATCCATTTATCAAATTATTATCATGAAACCTATCATTCTGTACAATTAATATACAGTAATGAAAAAGAAAAACTAGAATATAAATAGGAAAAATCAATCATTTCTCTTGCTTTACCTAAAGGAACATAACAAAAGGCAAATAAATTTATGAAGAAGAGATCATTTTTAATTATTTTAACTATTGAGTTCCAGGACAGCCTGGTCAAGACATCCAGGGCTATATAGGGAGACCTGTGTAGTTGACCTCTTCTTTGGGCAGCCAACCAGCTCCCAAATAAAGACATGGAGACTTATTACTAATTATGAATGCTTGGCCCTAGCTTAGGCTTGCCCCACTAGCTCTATTTAACTTAGTTTAACCTCTTTCTATTCATCTACATTTTGCCTTGGGGCTTTTTACCTTTCTCTCATTCTGTATGTCCTACTTGCCTGCTTCCTCCCTGTCTGGCTGGCTGGCCCCTGGGGTCTCCCTGTCATCACCTTTTCTTTTCTCCTTCAAGCCTCAATTCCTCCTCCTACTTAATCTCCCTGCCCAGAAATTCTGCCTATACCTCCTCCCTCACTGTTGGCCATTTAGCTTTTTATTAGACCAATCAAGTGCCTTAGGCAGGCAAGGTAAAACAGCAACACATCTTCACATAAACAAGGGCAACACATCTTTACATAGTTAAACAACAAATGCAACACATCTTTGCATAGTTAAAAATATTCCACAACAAACCTGTCTCAAAAAATTAACTAAATAAAAGTAAGTAATATGGCAAAATGCTATAATTTGCAACTACTCTTGATATAAGGATATGTGAAGAGTTCACCAAGGTTGCTCAGTTCTCACAAAGGCTCTCCAGATACTCCAGATACTCCACGTTCAGGAAACTGTGTTGTAAAATTGCTTCAACAAAACTGAGTTTAAATCTGATAAACCTCTCTTAGCCACTTCCCAAGGACTATGGGAGACAGAAGAAGCATAAGAGGAATAATCTGGTTTTCTTAATCAAGTAACTTAGAAAACTAAGGCAAAGGGTGAGGAAGCAGGAAAGGGGAGAAGTAACTGAACACTTACGGAAACAAAGTATCACCCAGTGGCACCAGGTGAAAAGCTTGTCTTTCCCAGGTAAGTTTGCATGGCAGAGGCCCCAAGATGTCTGAAATTGCATTAGAACAGTCCAGGGATGGGGAAGTGGTACAGTGGCTGGCCATGTATATGTTGCTGAATCAAAATGAAAGACCATTGAGATTCACTCAGCTCTTCTTCCTAGATGGATTCATGGACACGTAAGAGACATTAAAGAAACAGATCATGCTTACATACATACTTACATACACACATACAGGGATATTTGGATGTATATTTAACGTTTTCCATAGAAGGGAATGAGTGTAGATTGTAGGTAGTCCGTTTCAGTTTATCCCGTCTTCTAGGATTCTTCTATGGATGGTGCTTGGCTGTCATTCCACTTCCTTATGTGGAGTCATTAGGGAAGATGAACATACAGGCATCTGCGGTTGCTGCTTTACGCTCACTTACAGTAAAAATTACAACCAAGTGCACAACAATTCTCTAAGCGTAATGAGTCTCTTGTGCCACAGGCAGTTACAATAATTGCGGAAGTGAACTGAAAGGTCACCCTCTTCAAGTGTGGCCATTGGGCTGCATTCAGAAACCACAGAAAGAGCCAGCATGTAAAGTACTGTCACTGAGGTCCCTGAGCCTGTCTCTTCAGATCTCACAGTGTATTTTCCTTTTTGTCAACATTTCATGTTTTGTTTTATTTTGCTTTCACTTTATATGTTTCTCAGTTTTATTTTCTTCAAGAAAATTTAGTACACATTGTTCCTCTTAAGATTTATTTTGTTTTCCTTTATTGTTCCATTAGTTTCATATACTTCCACCTAAGTTTTTTTGTATTAATAACAATTAAATAACACTGACTAGAGGTTAGAAATGTAAGTAAATAGGGATGTATGTATTATTAAGAATGTAAATAAAACACTGGGCATTTTAAGAATGTTTTCTGAGCTAGGTGAAGTAATGCATGCCTTTAATTCCTTAACCTAGGAGGCAGAAACAGGTGGGTCTCTGTGAGTTCCAGGACAGTCTGGTCTACTTAGAGTTACTGCCCAGAAAGAGCTGCACAGTGAGACCCTGTCTCAAAAAGAATATAGTCTGCTAGCCATCAGTCACAGTGATAAGCTGAGAAATTACACACACACACACACACACACACACACACACACACACACACACACATCTGCAACATAGAGACCACCTAGTAAGAAACATTAACTCATTTTGGCTACAATATTTAAATCTAAAGAAAGCAAGTAAAACTGAATCCATGTTTATTTATTTATAGAGTCCATGGTTTTATATATTTACAAAGTCCAAGACTTTTAAAAAGTGTGCCCTGTTCTATCTACCTATCTATCTGTCTGTCTGTCTATCTATCTATCTATCTATCTATCTATCTATCTATCTATCTATCTATCTGCCTGTCTGTCTATCTATCTGTCTATCTATCTATCTATCTATCTATCTATCTATCTATCTATCTATCTATCTCTGTGTGTGTAAGACAGAAAGGCCAAGAGATAGATAGATAGTTAGTTAGATAGATAGATAGATAGATAGATAGATAGATAGATAGATAGATAGAAGATAGATAGATAGATAGATAGATAGATAGATAGATAGATAGGTGAATTCCTTCCAGTATTTCTTGGGAAATTATGTTGTTCAAAATCCTGAGCACTAAAAAGAAAAAGAAAAGAGAAGAAAAGAAAAGAAAAAGAGAAAAGAAAAGAAAAAGAAAAAATGGGGAAAATCTGGTCATCTTGAGTAAATTAAAGCACATTAATCAATGTCAGTGTAGAGGTTTTCAGTGAACTGAAGAGCTCCCCAAGCCCCTTGTCAGAAGCACAGGTAGGAAATGTAGACACAGAGAAACCCTGGAATCTGATCAGCCTACCTTGCCAGCAGCTGTTGCCATGACATCCGCATACCCAAGGACCTGTCTGCTAATAATAGTGGCCACCCTTACAGCTGAAATACACATTGATGATTTTTAGGCAGAGTCTTCGTGTATGAAATCTGTGATAGTCCAAGAAATAATAGGTTTTAAAAGAACAAAATGATTCTTAAATTGGCCATTTTGCACACACTTTTGCATATGTATCAGACATATTTAGTGGGTGTTAACTTTTTTAGTAGATATAGATGTAAAATGACTAATAATTTTGTTGACATTAGCCGGTGCTTGACTAGTCAAGACTGGATACGTTCTATGAAGTGATATGAGATGAAAGGTATTGTTTATTACATAATTTTGAGTGTTAAGAATGTTAGAAATATAAGACAAAGCAGTAAGTCGTCTCATCACCAGATGCTTCATATCTCAGCAAAACCAAGCATCCTTGCACAGTGGTATCCTTTACCAGAGCCTTGGACAGTGAAGTGTTCTCTACTCGTCCCTTGGACATTGCCACCGCACTAGTGCCATGAAAGTGGCCAAGTAAATAACACAACCTGCATGGGCAGATGCCAGCTATTTTTAAGAAATAACATACGGGGCCAGAGATGACTCAATGGTTAAGAGTGCTTGCTGCTCTTGTAGCGGACCCCATTTCCATTCCCAGCACCCACCGTTGACAACTAATTGACAGCCACCTCTAACTCCAGCTCCACAGGATCCAACAAGAGAGGCCTCTTCTGGCCTCTCCATAAGTACACACACACACACACACACACACACACACACACACACATAAATAAATAAATAAATAAATAAATAAATAAATAAATAAATCTTTTTAAAAAGAAACAATATGTGACTTTATAGTAGATCAATATTTAACAACCAGCTCTCCATGGAAACAAAGGCCTTGACATGTAGCATCTGCCAGACTGCGTGGCGTAAACCTCACTGATGTGGCCAACTTTAGGCAACAAACATGATGTCATCAGATGCAGTAGCATCTGAGAGGAGAGCCACCTGCTCTCAGAAGCCACAGTAAGCCTGCTCAAGCTGGTTCCAGCACACCACTGGAAAGAAAACACTTCAAAAACGAGTGAGTTTGTTAGGGCAAGGTTATAAAGCAAATGGCCTTAATGATCAAACTGTCTGTTATCAATTATGGCACTAACGTGCATCCATCAAGTGCTTTCCAGTGTAAAAATGGGGGGGGGGACCATTCAGGAGATGAGTGGACCAGTTGTCAGAATCAAAAACTTGTGAAAAATTTGTGTAGGCTACACCAAGACGCCCTTGATCTTGGTTTAATAAGAATGCGTGGGGAGCAGAGAAGGTTGTGTGCTAGGAAATGCAAACACAGCCCCAGTGGGCTGCTCCTGTCAGTAGGGGGAAGCAATCTATGAACAAGTGTCCAGCATGATGGGTGCTTGCTGCTACCAGCAAGAAATTACAAAGGGGGCTGAGGATCCTGATTGGGCAGTCTCTCTTGCTCTTTCTTAAATCTCTGATTGTAAGAGGAGCCAAGTTGTCATGGGGGAAGCTTGTGAGAAGGCGATTTAAGGGTGAAGTTAGAAATGTGTTTTCAGAGGCTGCTGGGGGCACAGGAGGAACTACAGAAAGGCCTCTTCTCCCAATCTCACCTGTGCATCACTACGCCCTTCTCCGCCTCCTTTGTTAAATTTTAAAAACATTTTATTTAATATCCATATTTATAATGTGTTTTGATCAAATCCACTCTCATTACCACCCCTATGACTACTTCCCTATCCCTGCTACATTTTCCTCCATACTTCATATTCTATCTCTATGTCTCTATGTCTCTCTGTCTCTCTCTCTCTCCCCCTCTCTCCCTCTGTGTGTGTGTGTGTGTGTGTGTGTGTGTGTGTGTGTGTGTGTGTGTGGTTGTGTGTGTGTGTGTCTGTCTGTCTCTCTGGCTCTGGCTCTCTTCCCACTGAGTCACTTTAAGACCACCCATATGTGCATGAGTGTAGGACCATCTGAAGCATGGGTAACCTCTGGACAGACTTGAGGCAGAACCACTCACAGTCATCCAGATTCCTACAGTCAGACACTGTAAGATAATAAACTCCTTTCCTCTAAAATACCTGCTTTGGGCTCATTTGGAACCCAACCATGGATTTCTAACATTGGTCACAGCAAATGTGGGTGTACCCTATATGGACAAATGGGGACGACTGTCAGGAATGACTCAGGAGTCACCTTACCATCAGGCATCTGGTCTTGTAACAGAAGTGCCTCCCATTGCTATGTTGATGGACAAACCATCAAAACCAGCTAGCAACATGAACACAGGATTAATTTGGAAGACCGGAATGATGACAGCAATGTGGAGCCGAATGTAACTAGTCTCATCAGAGAAAAAAAAAAAAAAAGTGATCTTTCTTCTTCCAGAATTTTAGAACAAGCAAAATAGGAAAGATCTCCAGCATAACGATTTCTTTCATTAGAAAATACATGAGAAAAAAATAAATCCTGTAAGGCATTTTGTACTATAAAACACACTAGAGTGTATTCAAAAGGACAATCAATGAAGTTGTAAATGTTTTCCCTGTGAAGAAAATTGTTTCAAGACAGCCAGAGAGTGCCTATTTCCATAAAATGGAGTATGGAGTCAGGAGTGATTGATTCTGCTACTATACACAAAGTAGAAAAGGACAGTTCTGCTGACGTCAAAAAAATAAATCTCTATTTAGTAAAATTATTAACAAATACAGTTTAAGAAACAAATGTGCTTCAGCAAGAGAAATTTGTGGCAAAATGGAAGCAGTCCTGATATCAGAGGCAAAGGCACAACCAGGACCAAGGAAATGGGCAAAGGGAAGAAGCAGAAGAAGTGATCAGAAGTGCAGGCTGCCCTCCCTCCATGACGCCACACTGTGCTCCTCCACAAGTAGTCACACTGTCTTCTAAATGTATGCAACACAATGAAAATAATACAAAACAAGCAGCATGCAGCAAAGACTAGGCTTTTTTTTTTCCTTTGGTTTTTCAAGACAGGGTTTCTCTCTGTAGTTTTGGTGCCTGTCCTGGAGCTCGCTCTGTAGACCAGGCTGGTCTTGAACTCACAGAGATCTGCCTGGCTCTGCCTCTCGAGTACTGGGATTAAAGGCACACGCCACCGCCACCCAACCTAAGACTAGGCTTTAAAATCCTTTGTGGACAATTCACACAGGTCACTGAAAGCTGAAAGGAGCATTTCCATTTCTGAAAGATTTGAACAGATTTGGAAAATTTGGACAGACTCTGAAAGGTTTTGGACAGTGCATCTTTTCTTACATTATAAGTCAGGGTGGCATGTTCATGGAATGATGCTGTCCACATTTGTGGTGGGTCCTCCCACCTCAATAACCTAATCCTCAAAGACCTTCCCAGAGATTTGCCACAAGCTGATTCTGGATCCTATCAAGTGGATGATCAATATTAACCATCACAGGTAGTAAATGTCATCATTGTTTTTATGGTATGATCATTCGAACTTTGACTGGTTTTGTTTTTGCGTATTTTCTTTTATCAACTGGCTATATTCTTGTAGAGGTTGTTTTTCTAAGCCATGAAATGTATGAGCATATCATGTTAGTTTGCAATATGAATAAACCATGCATGGCAGCTTTTATTGGGGGCTTTATTTTCCAGGCAACTTCCAGAACTCTTCATACAAGTTTACTACAAAAATTAATTTGCTGTTTATTATTTAGCCACTTAATATATAAAAGCATGTAAACAAAGTGCTATGAAAGACAGCTGTGTTGTCTATTTGTGTACTAGCTACTTCTATTATCCATGGCTACTGGGTATGTCTACAGTAGTGTACGCCATCATGCGATACAGAAAAACTTTTACTATATTGTCTATATCCTTATTTTAAAAGTGAATGGCCTCTGGAAAAAAAATATATCACATAGTTGTTGTAACAAGGCAATATGGAAAGAAATTGTGTAATGAACACTAATGTCTGGCAAGTGGTAAGTTATAAATGTTAATAATCAGCACAGCTACTTTGTTAAAATAATAATATTAAATTAATTACATAAAATTCTGCATCTTTAAAGTTGCTCTTTTTGAACAACAAAGAAAAAAGAAGCAGTATGTTCCAACATAAAGGAATATATTCTCTTCATTCCCCTTTCTAGTTCTTGTTAAGAACTAATAGAGACATGTCCGGCACCAGGGAACCAGCAGATGAGTCACCCAGCAAAGGGACAAGCAGGTGACTGCTCCAGCTCCCAGTCCCTCTGGCTGCAAATAGCACCTGGGGAGCTTTGATTGGTTACCTCCAACCTTCATGTCTATTCCTTGCTCCAGGAAACCAGAGCATCCTTCCCAAATCCTATAGAATCAGAATACTGTTTGCACACTAGTACTCAGCATGCCCCCAGCATGCCAGGACAAAACTGAGAGGTCTTGGCATGACCACAGGACCCTGAACATGCAGCACCTGTTTGCTTCCCCCACTGCCCACCCTCTTTCTCTGTGACCAGATGCAGGCCAAAATCAGAGGATATAGTATGCACAGTCTAGCTTCGAAGGGGTTTGGTACATCTCATCCTTCTGCTGAGAGCTTCTTGCCCAGGTTCCCACCAGGTCCTTTCCAACCCATGACTACACATGAGTACTGTATTAAAATGAGTCTTCCTCACCTCAGGACTGGTGTATCCTTCTCGGGAAGCCAGATCTGCAAGAGTTGGGTTATAGGGATGGAAGACGGAGTGACTAACTGCTGTCCTCAGAAAAAAAAACTGGTCCAGTCATAGGATTAGCCCGGGTTTTGTTGTCGTTAATAATGTTGCTTTGCCATAGGTTGATAAATGTCCCCCAAGCCTGTGCTAAAGGTTGGTCCCCAGGGTATCACTACTGGGAGAGGCTTGGTAGAACGCCTTCTAGTTTACCGGAGAAGGTGATGCTGGGGCAAGGCCCCAAGCGCATCCTCTTTGCATCCCTGACTTAGAATGTAAGTGGTTTTGCTCCATCACTTGTTTCCGTCATGATGTGCCCAAGTCTGTGCTCCCTCAAGTCTTGGAGTAGAACATTCGATATGAATTGTCATCACAAAAGACAGACTGCGGAAACCAAGGTAAAAACCTGTCTTTTGGTAAGCCAAACAGTGGGGTTTCCAAAAAATATAAAGAGTGTCATGTGCCGATAAATTTTAGATAATATATTTCTATGAATAACCTATGTGTGTATCCTAGAAAAAAAATGAACTGTTTCCATCAACTGTATATACAACACCGGACACTTGGGGCATTTTGCCCACCCCAAACAATTCCACTCCACTGGCTTTTATAATTTAATTCATTTCTGACACTAATGAGAGATCCAGACTGTACAGGTTAGGAAGATAATCCTACAAAATTGCCTCAGGTCATGTGCCAACCACAGACCCAGAGTGTAAGAATTTTTAGCTAACCCACCAACTCAAAACCTGGGGTCCCATAGCGCCTTGTCAGGCTTGGTTATAAAGATGGTTCATAGAACTCATGGTGACATTTTTATTTTCTGGCTTATTGTAAGGGCATGATAAAGATGAAGGGCAGAAGGGGGATTCATGGGAAAGAGTCTAAAGGGTCCTAAGCATAGCAACTTCTGTTTTTTGTTGTTGTTTTGTTTTGGGTTTTTTTTTTTTTTTGATAGAACTGGATGAAGTTTGGCAAGCTCATGAGTCATGATTTTTTTTAAATCCTTATGTATGTGATTGTGGGGTGGATGGGTATGAGGTGTATGTGTATGTGGGTGTGTTTATGTTTACATGTGTGATCATGGGTGTGTACCTATCATGGCCATGCATGTGGAGTTCAAACAACGACCTAGGTTTCAATTCTTTCTTTCCACCTTTGCTTGTGACAAGGTCTTTTGTTGATTGTGATTGGGTATTCCAGGCTAGCTGACACATGAGCATCTGGAGTTCTCTTGACTCCACCCCCTGCCTTGTCAAAGGAACATGGGGAGGTTGGAATTTTAGTTACTATGGCTTAGAGCAGTGGTTCTCAACCTTCCTAATGCTGTGGCCCTTCAATATAGTTCCTCAAGTTGTGGTGACCCCGACCATACAATTATTTTTGTTGCTACTTTATAACTGTAATTGTGTTATTATTATAAAACATAATATAAACATCCGTGTTTTCTAGGAGACCTCTGTGAAAGGGTCATTCGACACCCCCCCCCAAAAGGAGTCGGTACCCACAGGCCCAGAAACACTGGCTTAGAGCTTTACATGAGAGCTAAGGATCCAGACTCAAGCCCTCATACTTACTCTGCAAGTGTTTTACCTTTTAAGCCATCTCCTAAGCCAAAGGCTGGGATTTTTATGGGAGCTTCCTCACTAAGTTATGGTTGGATTTTAACTCACTCTCTGCCCCCTCCACCCTTCCCAGAGGATAGGGGTGGACTGAAAGTTTCAAGTCACAGGTTTGTCTGGTAAAGAAACACCATACAGGAAAACACCAAGCAACACCTTGCTGGAGGAGGCAATGCTCCTAACACCAGGAAATAGCAGAGGTTTCCAAACTCTGTGCCAGGAATGGAGAAGAGTTTGCCAAATCTCTCTATTATTTCAGGCCAGTGAGTCCATAGATGAAATCTATGTTTTGTTAAAAATCTCAGTTTTGATTTCTGTGGTAGCAAATATCAACAGATATAATTCATAGAAACAAAATCCCTTGAGGTCCTCAATGATGCTTAAGATACTGTGAATCTGAAGTCAGAGCTAAGAGTTGCTGTAAGAGGTGTTGGCCCTCTCCAATGAGAGGAGAAAACCCTCCAGCATCTGAGGCACCACAACTGGTCTCGAGCTGCTGAAACTTTGGAGCCCCAAGTTAGATGTGTTCTGTCATGGAGTGAGCAGCCAGGGTGGTGTTTAATAGTGACTCTTGAGTAACATTAGTACTCTCCAATTGGAAAATTCTCTCCATGACCAAATAAATCTGGCCAAACCAGAGTTAACTGATTCCTTCTCTCTGTGTTTATTTTCAATATATAAAAAGAGACCTACGTATAATATTAAGATACAGACTGATAGATACATTTGCATTTGAGTGAAGACTTCGATGAACTGCTTTTTATAAAATAGCCAAATAAATAAATATGAGCTTCAGAATGCTTGAAATTAAGCAAGTTTCAGATCAAAATAAAACTCATGCAGTCAAGAGCGACTTCACAGACAGTAGGCTCTGTGACATTTTCTCTTGGGATGATGCC